>LNAC01000145.1:2677425-2748574 GCA_002007465.1 Ailurus styani
ACACCCCCCACCCTCTTACCCTCTCTCCCAGCCTACAAAACCCAGACGCCGGCCCTTCTGCCTGCTGGTGGAGGGCCAAGGCTTGTCTGAAAGCCGTTTAAGTAATTGCTCATAATTGCACATGTTTCCCCGAATGCGCTTTTACCTCTCCACCCCTCAAATTAAAAGGGGCCAAAGATGTGTGACCTTTTTCTAATGGGATGGGTTCTGGAACAAAGGAATTCAAGGAGGAGGCCCAGGGCCTTTATCAGGGCTCATCTCTGACAGCTGGCCTAGGCCTGGGGGGGAGGCAGGATGGTCCTTTTTCAAGTTGGAGAGGAGCAGGGTTGGGAGGGAATTCCTCCTCCCCAGACCTCACAGTTCCTCCAGGTGTCATCTGACTTTCTCGCTTCTCTCTCTTCCTCCACTCTTTGCCTGATGCGGAGCACCATTGAGTTCGAAAAGGAGTTGGCCAACAACACCCTGTGGCAACTTGGGAGGTCTGCCTTTCCCTGGGTAACTCCTTGTCCCTTGGATAACTCACTTCTCTGAGGCTCAGGTTCCTCATCTGAAAAACAGGGATAATGAGATAACGTCACCTGTCAGGGGGATTGGAGGTAGTGTATGCCATGCACAGGGCTTGGCCCCAGGGAAGCCAAAAAAAGGTCATTATTTCCTAAACACAATTTCTTGATGTCATTTCACTCCTCTTTTCTCTCTCAGCTGGGGAGAAACAAATCCTAGGCCTTGAATTTTCTGACTCACATTAGTTCTATAGAATTCTTTTTTTTTTTTTTAAAGAGGGAGGTTGGGAGGGGCAGAGGGAGGTTGGGAGGGGCAGAGGGAGTGGGAGTGAGAGAATCTTAAGCAGGCTCTACGTCCAGAGCAGAGCCTGACCTGGGGCTCAGTTCGTCACCCTAAGATTGTGACTTGGGCCAAATTGAGAGTCGGTCCCTTCATCGACTGGGCCACCCAGGTGCCCCCAAATCTATAGAATTCTAAACCCAGGAAGGAATTTTAGGATCATCTAGGCTACATTAGAACACCTGGGGAGTTTTTCCAATTACTGATGCCCAAGCCCCATGTCTAGAAATTCTGACTTATTTGGTCTTGGGTAGGATCTGGGTATTAGTATTTTTATAGGGAGGTTCAAGATTGTTCCATTGTGCAACCAGAGTTGAGAAAAACGATCTTGTTGAACTGCAGATGAGAAACCTGAGACCAATAGGGATTTGTTTGCTGATTCCTTCATTAGCTCACTGATCCATTCATCTATGCACACACCACCAAATATGTCCTGAGCATTTACTATATGTCAGGCAATGTTCTAAGCCCTGGGGATGAAATTAGTGCAGAGCACAAGAACCAGACAGAACCAAGCTCTGGTAAGTAATAGTTCTGATCTATCAACTGCCAGCTTGTTCTTCTAAGCTGCTTCTTTATTATTTTTTTAAAGATTTATTTATTTATTTATTTTTAAGTTGGGGGAGGGGCGAGAGAGCAAGAGAAGGGGCAGGGAGAGAAGTCAAGGAAGAGAGACTCCCCAAGCAGACTCCTCGCTGAGTATGGAGCCCGATGCCAGGCTCGTTGCGGGACTCCAGCCCACGACCCTGAGACCATGACCTGACCCAAAATCAAGAATCCAGTGCTCAACCGACCGAGCCACCCAGGCGACTCATTGCTTCTTTATAGTGGTAAAAGTTGCAGTTGGGGCAAGGAGAAATTGGTCATTTGAGATGAATAGTTGATAGGGATTTAAGCTTCTAGAGCAGATGCTGTCTTCCCCTTGCTGAGATTCCTGTGATCGTCACTAAATGCAAACATCATAGCGTATCTTACACCTGAGCCGACTCTGCGTGGCCTGAGCCATTTTCTCTGGGGTGTCCTCTTGCCCTCAAATTTGCCTTACACATTAGGGCACAGTTCATGACTATAACCAGATTCTGGTCTGGAAATCCTGCTGACACAAACAAAATGGAGACAACGTGAAAATTCTGTGCCTTGGTTTATGCTATTATAGTTAATGATCTGTCAGTGTTTCCATTATAAACCCCCTATTTTTGGGGATGTATAACCCAGTCATAAACGTTCTCTCCAGGTAGGGCTTTGGCACTTGTGATTTCAGCCTGGGAGCACATGTGTGTGTTGCTGTGTGCATGTGTTTTTACAAGGATATGAGAGAAAAAAATAAGTTAGCCATTTTTAAGCAAAGGATGGTGAGAAAGGGGAGAGGGGAGGTGGTAATTGATTGCAGATGCTCTTTTGATGCTGCCAGGACTTGAAAACTGCTGAGTTGCTTTGCCCCCCAATTGGGGACCTGAAGGGTTGAGATGCTATTCTGTGCCTTAATTCGGTGCAACAAATGTTATTTGACAAAGTAAAAATCCACAGATGAAGGGTAAAATATGGACCTGGGTAGTTTCCACAAGAACAGGAATTGACTCAGGTCCAAAGGCTGTAGGGACCAGAAGCCAAAGAATCAGAACAATATGCTGCAAAGACAGGTTCCTTTCACCTGGGCCTGGCTTCCCTTCACCCCCTCTTGCTCTACCCGTAAGTTGTAGGGGATGGAGAAGGGATAGCAGAGGCTTCCAAGAACCTGCTTCTCTTTAGTTTTTGGTGTCAGCCATAGTTGTCTTGGTGTGTGGTTTCTGGATAGAGTTGTCCATTTGCCCTTTGAAAACAGATTCCAGAAGACTTCTGATAATTTGGATTTAATGAGATTATAGAAAAACAGTCATGTGGAAGGCGCCAGGGTGACCCATGTTGGTTAGAACCCAGGAATCAAATGGTTTATGATACTCCTAATGTTGTAAACCCTGAAGTGGCCATTATGCATAAAACAAAACAAACGAAATCTTAATTTGGGAGCTGCTTTGCCCACAGTTTTTTCAGAAAGATACTGTTGTTCAAAATGTAAGAAGGACTAATCTTGAGCAGTAAAGAAATCTGCAGGAGAGAAACCAGGGCCAGTAAGACCAGAATCCATTTTGTCTAAAGACATGCCCATTGCTCCAAGCTGACCATGTGTGCTTTTCAAACAGGAAGATTCACACTTGGCTGATAAGGATGTTATGCTCATCCTTACATCTCCAAACCATGACCTAGTGAGAACACAGAAGTTTCTAGATCCATTTCCCCTCACAACCATTCAACCACCATTGATGGTATAGAGCACCATGGATGTATGTCTTTTTTATTGTTAAAAGCTGATTTTGAGACCATGTGCCTCAAGAAGCACACATCTCTTGCAACTTTCTCTCTTGTTCACTGTACATTAGCTGCTCTGATCATCTTTGTTTCTTGAGCACGTCAAGTTCATTCTTTCTAAGAATCAGAAACATTTTCTAAGTTCATTCATTCTAAGGCCTTTGTACCACTCTACCTGTGCCTGGAATGTTCTTCCCTCCTTTCTTTGCCTGGCTGGTTCTTTATTCTCATTTTAGTCTTAGTTCAAATCTCCCTTTCCGCACTCAGCTTCACTTCTTGCCCTGTCACTCTGTTCCGGGGGGGTTTGCAAACTGTGCCCCACGGGCCAGAGCTGGCCATCAACCTGTTTTTATGTGGCTTGAGAGCTAAGCATGGTGTTTACATTTTTTTAAATGGTTGAAAAATTAAGACAAGAATATTATTTTATGACATAAAAGTTATGTGAAATTTGAATCTCAGTGTCTGTGAATAAATGAAGTTTTATTTGAATGCAGCAGGTTTGTTCATTTACATAATGTCCCTTCCTGCTTCAGGGGCAGAGTTCAGTAGTTGCAACAGACCATCTTTGGCTGACAAAACCTAAAATATTTTCTCTCTGACCCTTTCAAGAGAAAGTTTGCTGACCTCTGTTCTAGTCTAATCCTGCATTTGAGTTTCTCTGTAGCACTTGCTATTGGTTATAAATTACCTCACTATTATTTGCTTGTATATTTATTTGTCTCTGTCTCCCCACCAGAAGATCTGGAGGGCAGACCTTTTCTGTTCTGTGCACTAATGCCTAGTTGCCCAGTTCAAGACATAAAAGGGACACTCAGAATGTATGTGCTGAACAACCAAATGAATGAATGGATATAGTTCCTGAACCAAATGACTGGCTCCAAAACTTTAACTGGCTCATTCACCCAGTCACTCCATAACTAACTACTGAGGACCTACTATGTGGCACGTGGCAAGCATTTGTGACTTTGGCTTATCCATTCATTCGCTCTCCTGGGGGTTGACCTATCAAGACTGCTTCCTTCCCTGGGCAGCTGTGGAGTTATGGCCAATGGGCTCAGCAGACTGTTCAAGTTGCCAGAGAATTCTGATTCTTGCTATCTGATGAGGCGGTCTCCCCGCCTGCGGCATCCTTCCTTGACAGCAGCACCGAGCTTGCGTAGCTCAGAGCTCTGCATTATCTCTCGGGCTGACCCATCCACCCTCCCTCAGGAAGAGTCATCCATCCTCTTCTCACTCATCCAAGCACAACTTTTGCTTCTGCTTGTGCCCCAGAAATCCTCCTGTCCCCACATTCCCATTCATCTGGGTTTGCCCCTGCAGCCTCCCACTCACACCTGCAAATCTCGTTCATATGGTGTTGGATTCATCATTACCGGCCTGAAAGCCTTTTCCTGAACTCAGGCCACAGATTCCAAGAGCGAGGAGGGCAAGAGTCTGGTGGTCGGCAAGCTTTCCCCCTCCTCCTCCTCCTCCTTCCTGCCTTCTCTGTAGATGAGTTTCTGGGAAGTTGTCTCTGGGTGCTTTTTCTGGAGTGGATGTGTAGTTTGCTAATGGTGCTTGTAGAGCAGGAGGATGTAAGAGTCTACTTTTATATATTATATAGCTCAGTTCCTGGTGATGATAGGAAGATAATTACCCACCCTGAGTTCACATAGCAATTGACACACTGAACAAGATGTTAAAAGATCTCAGGTTCAGACACATAAGAAAGGATAAGATTCATCTTTAGAGAAGCCTATCTCCTCTCCTCATGTGTTAGGATAAAATGCCCGTTTTTATACTTACCTAGTTTGTGGTTATAGTGACTGTATGTATGATCTAGATTTTCCAGGCTAGCTCCGGTTTGAAATGTACTTCCTCATTGTAAAATCACGAACCCCAATATGGAGTTGGTGAGTCTGGTCATTCCATCACAGATATTTTAATAGGAAAAGTTGTCTCTTTTGACACCCTTTTCAGTACTTCTTGGGTTGTGCAGTTTTCCTCCAAGCAGTAAGGACCTGGCAGTATTCAGCCAGGGTGGGCAATGGCCAGAGAAGTTGAAGACAGCTGTTGGACAGGGCTGATGGGGATGAACTGAGATCAGAGGAAACTGACCCGTCACAGCTCACTGATTTACCTGATTAAGAATTGGTGACTACTTCTCATGTGTTGTATGTATTCCCCTTTTTGGTTCTCACTTTAAATATGAGCCTGTTCATGTTCCTATGGAGTCTCCAAGAACACCAGAGTAGAAAGTTCAAATAAAGGGTAATGCCATTATGTTGACCACCTGGCAACCCCAAGCACTGAGAAAAGCTCCGGGCCCATGTGGGTGCTTCATAAACATCATTTAACGTTTAATGGAGGGAAGAGACTAGTAAATGTGCTCTTGGTTGGCAAGAGGATAGGGAATCTGATCCTTTCCTTCTGACACTTAAGCTCTGCTTTTTCCACACACAAAAACACACACAGCCAGGGAGAATAGATGAGACATGTAGAAGAGATTCAGGAAAGTCATTCATAAGGAAAAAAAAATAATTCCTGTTTTTGTTGTGAAATGGGGACTCGAAATACCAACCCCACAGTGCAGAGGTGGCTACATCCTGACATCAATAAATACAAGGTCTGAAAAATATACTGGCCAGTTAGATTTGGACTAGGGTAAAATAAGAGAGAGTCTGACTCCTCTTCTCTTCCCAACCTCTATCCCTTGTTCCAAAGACTCCAGGTCTCTTTAGAGCAGAGCATCTCAGAATCTTGAGTATGTATATATTGCCTATGGGTCCTGTCAAACACATGCACAGATTTCCTGTCTCCAGTGGGGCCTGAGATCTTGTGCACTGAGGAAGCTTTCAGCTGATGCCCATGCTGCTGGGCCACAGTCCACACCTGGGAGTCAAGAGGGCTTCGAGAACAAGTCCTCAAGCCTAAATTGCTTGCTTCCTCTTGGCCTGAGGTCCAATTCAATCCCTGGGCCAGAACTCTGAAGAGGGAGACATTTTGCTTGGGCTAGATGGTTTGAAATGTGTGTGCACATAGTAGAGTTTGGGCTCCTAATGATCCTGCCTTTGGAATTCCTCCCTAGGCAGGTGTCCTCCTCAGCTGCCAGTGGGACTGAGATGCTCTTTTGTCCTCTCTGGCACTTCTCTATGCTCTGTCCCCTTCAGGGCCCCTTGTCATAGGCTCTGCCCCTCCCTGTCAGTGAAAGCTGGGATTATTACCGGGGTTACTGGCAAATTACTAGGGTTAGACCTCAGTTTCCTCATCTGAAAAATGGAAAAAAGAATACCACCTACATCATAGTGTTTTTAGGGTTCAGTGATTCAGTAAGTTAACCCATGGGAGGGGCTTAATATGGTGCCCAGCTCCTAATTAGCCCTCAGGGACCTCTGGTTTGTATCGCCACATGCACTGACCATCTCTGACCCTCTCAGGGAGCTGGCAGTGCTCAGGGGGGATGTGATTGTTGCTGTATTTGTGGTCAAGTTTTCATTGTATAGTTTGGCCTTCAGGGACACAGTCGGGCGCATTGTGGTTAGAAGATTTTGAAGCGAGCAAGCTCTGGGGGAAGAGGACAGACCTAGTTCTGCTATCTCTGGTAATCTCAGGCAGCAGCTTCTGTATATGGACACTTGAGGAAACCAAAGAGACTGGCAGTCATCTCAGCAGCGTCAGCTAAAATAGAAGACTTTTCCAGATACATGGCAGCTGTGGCAGTGTGGCTGGGTCCTACCCACGACCCTGCTAATCTCTGCTGCTGCTGTTCTCGTCCCTCTGGACCACTTTCTCACTCTGATGTGGTATCCTTCCACCCTCCTTCCCTCATGCCTTCTGCTTGCTTTCTCTGTGTTGGTCTCTTGATTCTCCTGCCATTCTTCTACTTACTGTCTCTTTCCCTCTGTCCTGAGCATCAACTCTCCCAGAGACTACGTGATCACTTAAGTCAAATCTAGAGTGAAGCGCCTCAGTGAGCCCCTTATGGGCCGCTGACCAGCATGTAGTCCATTTGGCAGTGGCCAGGACCCCCTGGTTATGAGACACAGGTCATGACAGTCTGCTCTAATTGTCTAAGTGCCACAGGCAGTCACATGTAAGCTATTTAGGACACTTTCAGCAGAAAATCTGATTCAAGGGGCGTACAAAATAAGGAACTAATTATCTAATATACGAAGTCCAGAGGCAGGGTGGTTCCTGGGTGGGTCACCATTGGTTGCCTGACTAAACCTGTTTTTCTCTTCTCTCCTGTTGGAAGAGCCTGGGCTTTTTTTCCATGGGAAAAATATGTGGTGAGGCGAGGCTGTACTTTCCCTATAGCTATGGAGTGGGTTTTGATGAGTTTTTTTCTGTTCTTTCTGCCAGAGATTGGTTTAGGCAGGGGCTTGTGACTCAGTTCTAACCAATAAGATACATAGGGACGTCTTGGAAAAGTTTTATTGATCTTAAAAAGCAGTGTCCATGAACCTTCCAACTCAGCAATCCCACTCCTAAAGATTTACTTGACAGAAATGAAAACATACATCTATACAAAGACGTGTCTGTGAATATTTAAAACAGATTTATTCATAATAGTTAAAGTTGGAAACAGCCCAAATACCCATTAACTGCTGAATGGATAAGCAAATTACGGTATGTCTATACAATGGAATACCACTCAGCAATAAAACAGAACAGATCACTGATACCTGCAATGATATCGATGGAGCTCATATGCGTTATGCTGAGTGAAAAAAACCAGACCCAAGTGGCTAACCCTAATGTATGATTCCATTTATATGACATCCTTGCAAAGACAAGTTACAAGCACAGAAATTAGATTAGTGGTTACCAGGTGCTGGGTTGAAGGAGACTGACTGCAGACAGACATGACAGAACTTTCTGGCATGAAGGAAATGTTCTACACCTTGGTTGTTACATGATGGTATACATTTGTCAAACTTACCAGGTTGTACACTTAAAACTGTTGAATTTTACTGTATGTCACTCATATATCCATAAACCCGACTTTGGAAAAAGACACAAGTGAGAGGAAGACAACCCATTTTGGCCTTCCAGAAAATGCCTTCAGCGTGTATTATCTGAAGCAGCAGTGGCCTCTTGGTGCCATGAGGGGGAGCCGACCTGGAAGGTCACACCACCCACTGAGGATGGTGGAGTGGAAAAAATTGCTGAGCAGCTGAATTAACCAGCCCTAGAGTCACCCCACCTCTGACTTCCTGTCATGTGAGATCGTTAATTTCTCATTGTTTAAGCTAGTAGAATCAGGCTTTCTGCCCAAAGCATCCCATCCTAAATGACACTGATGTATGTGCAGAGAACTGCCTGCACTAGCGCCGTCCACCACAATGGGACTGAACACGTGGAAGAAACTCCATCAAGCATCATTATCCATCTAGGCAGTAAGCTGCAGATACTGTGGTGATTCATGCTTTTTATGTCTTGAGTCTCTTAGACTGTACTTCCCGCTCATGACTATGGAAGTTTCTGGTCTATCTGCTTTCCTTAGACGTCTGAGGCATATACATCATAGCTGCATGAATAACGTTTTCCCATGAGGAGGAGGACAGGGGGCCTGCAGCTGTTGGCTGGTAATGCTCTGGAAGCCCATCGGAGCACAGAAGGGCTGAACTTTCCAAAGTGGCCTGAAAACTTAGTATTGCCATTTGGTGCCCACAGCAGTCTTCTGATGGAGAGGACTTTCCGGCTGAGGACTGAGGGGAGAGGACCATGTGTTAATAATGTCTTCTGAATAGGAAGGGAGATACCTCTAGGGAAAGCAGAGGTAGGTTTTAGATTGGTAAAATTATAAGATACATTTTTAGAGACTCGCTTATACAAGTAAGCTGTGGCATTCAGCCAACATGACTCTGAGAACAGAGACTTTTCTTCTTTTGGTTTCAGAGTCAAGGGAGTAGGACACCCATGACTTGTATAAATAAGTCAAAGCCACAGATACAAATGATGACTGAGGTAGGATCTGACACTCTGGGGTACTATGTTGTATATATGTGGCTCCAACCACTGGGCATAATTTTGTGTCAAGAATCCTATTCTAGGACTAAAGAGAACCCTACACACCAAGGCCACATTGCGTCTCTTAGTTTAGCAAGAGCATTAAATTCTCTCAGGTGAGCAAAGCCATCTTTTCCTTTCTCCATCCTTCTCCATTTAACGCCTCCTTCCTTTTTTTTTTTCTCCCTTTCTTCACTTGGTAGATCTACATCATTCCCAGTTTTCTAGTACTCCCCGAGTAGGCCAGGCATACCTTGGCAATAATTCAGCCTGAGGGCTTGTCCGTGTCTCCTCCCCATTCAAAGGACCCAGTTTTACACGTCTGATGACTGAAAAATTTTCCATGGACTGGTTTCCAGGTCCTTACATTTTAAACCTTGTTTCTCCCATTACTCCCATACTTGGGATATGGGGTTCAGTAGGACACATTCGGATTATCACATGACCGCTGGCCCTAGGCTGTTGTCTTGACACAGAGCTAGCCAGCACAATGGGCGGAGAAGCATTCCTGGAATGAGGTCCTATACTGGGATGGCTAGTAATGACTTAAATATCCATGCGAAATGACTGTGAACCACATGCATTTCTCCTGCTAAACACAAATGTACCCCCAATTTAACTTCTTAGCCAGATCCCCAAAATGCCAGTAGCCACTTGGAAGAAAACACCCAAACAGGGTGAGTGTGGCTGAAGGAAAGCCAAAATGGAAATATATAATGGATTTAAGACAATTGCGCTGAAAATATTATACATTTTCACATTTCATAAACCATACAACTACGTAAGCTTTTTGCTAAGTTCCCTCCCGGGGTCTTGGAAAGTACCTATTCTAGAGAGGTGCCCCAAGATTTAAGCTTTATTAATTTAAGGTGCATCCATCCCTGATTTAATTAAACTGTGTCATATGAATCCTCCCTGGTCTTCATGTGGTAAATCATTGTGTGAAACACCTGTGCTGATCACACATTAGGGGCTCTAATAATGTTTGTTGAGTGAATGAATAAGAAAATGGATTAGCCAATTGCAATTTGAGTTGGCTTGAAGAACTAGGAAGCATGCTATACATAATTCACAAATACTTATTTTCTTTCTTTCCTGAAGCTTCTTCTCTGCCTCCAGGTTGTAGGATGGGAATTAGGAGTTAGACTAGTTTCTTATGAGTCTATCAGTGGCTATTTAGAGAAATTGGGATATGTTTACCCTTTTATCGCCAATATAAATAGAACCTAATCAGCTTTGGCCGAAAAGAGGCCCAGAAAGAAGGTTTGCTTATCTGTAATGAGTGGAGCAAAGGGCCCCCTTTGGGAAGTCAAAACTGAGCTCTGAGTCTGACCCTTGTTCCCCAAGAAACCAAATAGGAATGGTCATGTAGACTGAAATAGTGTAGAACTCTGTCCGCTGCTGGGTGAGATTATCCATCAGCTCCTGGATACGAAGCGAAAACCTCTTCGTCCACTTTGAGACAGTTCTGACAAACAGCCTGCAATGCTCTGTGGCAGCAGAGAACCTGAAGCGAGGTGGGTCTCCCGGAACCATGCTCTTCCGCCTCCTGGACGCGGTGTCTCTACCCTCCTGCCCTGTGTCATGTTAGCTTTTCACCACTTCCAAAACCTGGCAGGTAGTTACCAGAGCTTCCAATCTGCAGCCCTGGCTGGGACCCCTGCGTTGGCACACAGCCTTCAAAGGTGGCTGCCCATCTTCTCAGTGACATCCAACTCTGGCTGGTCATGGAGCTTCCTTCCACTGCCACCTGTCTCCGCTCCAACCGCAGCTTCTAGGCACCTGTTCTGAACTGTGCACCTGATGCTGTAGTTTGCTCTGGTACCACTCCCTGTTGCTCCTCAGTGCCTTTGCTCAGCCATTCGTTCCTCTGTCTGGAAGGCCCAGACCGTCTGCTTCTCCAGGGCACAACCCACGCAGTTTTGAAGTCTTACCTCACATAACCGCCTGGTAAGGTGTCTTTCCCGTCTATGTCCCCAAGTGCTCATAGTCTGAGTGTTTACTTCCTGCTCTGTGCGTTTTCTCCCTGCCCCCAGAGCTGGAAATACAGTAACTGCTCCTAAGGTGCATTTTGCCGTATGGTTTGGGAATGTGCAGTTCTTTTGTGGAAGAGAACAAATGGAAGTGGATGAAACTCATTAAGATGTGTTAATCAGAGAGTAAGTAGTTCGACAAATAAATTAAGTAGAGCATATTTATGTGAAGGCACAGAGAAAGGGGTGGACCAAGTAGTTACCATAAATTCATGATACACTGACTATAAGAAGGTACTGGATACTTATGAGGTCTTAATTTGGATACTCATTGATATGCCTATTTTGGCCTGTGTATCCTCTCCCCCAGAAGTACAAATATAATCATCCATGGCTGCTCAACAGGCTAATTGCCAGACTATAGCTATGGCCAGACAGGATTGCTCTGATAGGGCAAGTGTGTGCCCTTGAGTCTAGGCCCCATCACCTATGGGGCCCTCTTGCCCACACTAACTCTGATCCTCACACCAATACCATCTACACTGAAGGCGGAACCCACAATTCAGCTCATGTCATTTCTTCCCACCTGCTTGCACTCTAGCCTAAGTGTGATAACTTACACCGTATCTTTTTCCCTTGCTTCTCACTATGCGCTTTAAATTCACTTAATGAACCAACCATGTGATTCAAAGATATTCATGTAGTCTAAGAAGAGCCTTTCTGTTCCATGACCCCTGGGGAGCTTGCCTGGTAGGGTATTTGGAAGTTACCATTATGTCAAGGTAGTTTCTCACCCAACGCTGCTCAATAAATATTTACATAGTGAGTGATTCTGTGAGGAAACAGAGTGCAGAATTCAGAATTGTCTTTCAAGGCCTCCCAGGCTCTTGCACGGCTCTACCTACCATAGGCCAAAAAAAAAAAAAAAAAAAAAAAAAAAAAAAAAACTGTTTTTGGTGCCTTTTATGCTTTCAAGATGATCTCTTGGGTAGGGACGGGCAATCCTGCAAGTCTAAAGGCAGGGTAAGCAGACTAGAGGCAGGTGGATTCAACACGAAGAATGAGGACAGAAGGACTAGGTGGGGATACATGGTAGGTGGGGATGTCGTTTCCCAGAAAATGGTAGTCATGGGCAGAGGATAAGAAGAGTGGTTTAAACAACCAGTACCCAAGTGGAAAGATTCATGGAAGGTACGGAGAAAAGGTGGGATTTGGAACTATGACTGGGAGTGTGGTGTATGGGAGAAGGGGTGAGCACAGGTGAAGTTGAGTGGGATACTGAGCACTGGTAATGTGCTGGGCGCGCGTGGAAATAAATTCTGGGATAGTACGAGGTTAGGAGGGGCCTTAGGGGTTCAGGAATCTTTGCTCCATGAATTAACAAGGATAGACAATTTCTACTTTATTGGTGTTTCGCCTCTGGGATAGGTTCATTCTCTGTGTGCACTTCACTTACTACTATTTTTGAACTGTAGATTCCTTCTATGTTGTTTGATATGTGTTTTAATAATACAGATCACCTCAGACTCCTTTTTTCAAATTAGTTCCTTGAAGTATAAATAAGCAAATAAATACTCAAACAATTAAATGAGATTTCCTTCTATTGATGGTCTGTGACCATTCTGAAAAATAACATCTGCCCTCTACTTGGCTCCGGGGGAATTTTATGAGCGTTAATGACATGTCTGAAAAGCGTTTCATTTCCTTGGAAACAAGCTTAACAAAGTGTTTTTCTCTCCACAATGATATAACAAGCCACTCATGCTGTGCTCCTGATTTATAATCATTGAAACTTTGGTTGCTAAAAAATTTAAGTAGTTTGATGGCAGTTGAAAATAAAATTTTAGATATTTTTCTATCTCCTATGTGTTTTTAAGGTGATAGATAGGTAAATGGCCTTTTCATGACTTAAAAAAAAATCCATGATATTTATTCTCCCATCATATTTTAACTAGTCCTTACACTAGTTCACAAGGTCACAGGCTTGGCCTGTTTTTCATTTTGCAAACATCTGGATTTATAGTAAATGATTCATGCAGCCTGATACATAACTGCCCTCTTTTTGCTCTCTCTTATTATCACTTGTGGAATTGGATTTACCTCCTACCCTGTGAGCGATTCTTTCATTTGCAATGATTTCCTCAGTTATACAAGTTTCCAGTTCATGGGATAATCATGATTAATTTGCCCACTGTAATGGAAAGTGCTATCTGGAGTGGGGTTTCTCATTTTTAGATAGAAAAATCCATGTCATCCTTTACAAAGGACACAACAAAGAGCTGAGACAACACAGTCTCAGAGCAGAAGATTGCATGTAGGTTAGAATGGAGGAGACCAAGTAGGAATTTTTAGATACAGTGCTACTCCTGCCTTCCTTTTCTTCTTCTTATCACCATCTGACAAGTTATATGGTTATTAATAGACCTGTTTATCTGTTAACCATCATGAGAGCAGGAACAAAATCACCGGCCCCTATAACCGTGCCTGGTCCATTATAGATACTCAATAAATATCTGCATTAATCAACAAGAGGCCCATCCATCCATTTGTCAATAAAATAAGTTGATACTGATAGTTGTTATTTTTTGAATGCCTCTGTAATGGGTTGAATAGTGTCTCCCCAAAATTCATGTCTACCCAGGACCTCAGAATGTGACCTTATTTGGAAGTGGGGTCTCTGCAGACATAATTAGTTAGATTGAGATGAGGTCACACCGGATTAGGGTGGACATGCAGAGAGAGACACAGGGAAGAAGGCCACGTGACAATGTAGGCAGAGATAGGAATTAAGCAGCTCCAAGCCAAGGAATGCCAGGGGTTGCCTAGCAGCTAGGAGAGAGGCATGGGACAGATGCTCCCAGACGGAACCACCTCTATTGACTTACTGATTTCCAACTTCTGGTCTCCAGAACTGGGAGAGAATAAATTTTGGTTATTTAAAGCCACCCAGTGTGTGGTACTTTTTATGGCAGCTCTAGGTAACTAATATAATCTCTTTGGTGATGAGTTCTGGGCAAGTACATTTATATGACAATTGCCACCTTATAGCTAAGGAAACTGAGGCTCAGGGAAGCCGAATGTCTTGCTAGCCGGTAACTGAACCCAATCCAGGTATTTGCACTTAGAAAGTGTGTTCCAAACCTTTGTCATGTTTGGCCAGTTTGGAGTCAGAAGTTTAGGGGGATTGTAAGTTTAAATATAGGATCCCTACCCTGAGGTCATTCCATGACTGCTTTTACCAACTTATACTTAGTAAAAGGGATATGGACAACAGATTATGTACCTTCTTTATTAGGAGGTTTGTGCCCAGTGGAGTCCATGAGAATGCAAGTCAGCCAGAAACCAGGGAATGTGATTGCTGGGTTTCCAGAATTTTTTCTAAGTCTGTGACTCCATTACCAATTGTGCTCTTCCCCCAAACTGCTAAGGCTTTGAAAACTACTTGGCAATATCTACTGAAATTGAACATTTGCGTGCATATCCCATGACCCTACAATTTCACCCCTAGGCATATATAACCCACTGAAGTGCATACACATGTTCACCAAAAGGAAAGAAAGTGTAAGAATGTTCATAGGAGTGCTGTTTATAGTTGCCTCAAGCTAGAAACCACTCAAATGGCCATCAACAACAGAATAGAAAATAAATTATAGTATTTCCATTCAAAGGCAGATGATATAGCAAGGACAATGAACCATCTAGTGACCCATGCAACAATATCTCACAAAGACAATATTGAGTGAAAGAAGTCAGCTAGAAAAGAATACCTATAGAGTGATTTCACTGTTATGTATTTCAGAAACAGGCAAAACAAACTTTAGTTTTACAGAAGTCTAGATAATAGCTTATCTCCGGATGGGTAAAGAAGTACCAGTAATATTTTATTTCCTGATCTGAATGCTGGTCACACATGTGTGTTGAGTTTTTTAAAAAAAAAAATACTAGCTGTGTATTAATGATTTGTAATTTTCTTAATATTATTTTATCGAAGTATTATCTACACACAGAGAATATGTGCATAGATAATACTTCGATAAAATAATATTAAGAAAATTGCAAAACACTCTGCGATCCTGCCTCTTTCACTGGAATGATTTTCCAGCCACACTTGGGAAGAACTGCTCTTGGTGGGTTTTATTCTATAGTTACTAGAGAATTTTCAAATGACACTTTACTCTGTCCTTAAACTGTTGCCTTCGAGAAATGGGCCTTTGAACACCTCTGTGCTGAAAAGGGATGAAGGATCATTTCCTAAGGTCCCGACCACAAGGGCTCCTTGTAGCCTTCCTCATGGAGCAAAATACAGTGCGTGTTTTCAGTGAACTATCAAAAGAGAAATGTCTCCTGGACTGAGGAAATAATGTTAAAAACTCATCTTATCATTGTAATTCTGGTAAAAAAAAATCAGGTAAATAAAAATGCAAAAGAGTATAAGCCTTTCCCATTTTTTTCAACCAGTTAATTGGGATTCTGAATTTGACTGCTTGTCTTCTGTCAGCTCCATGTAATATGGCGGTGGGAGTGGGGAGGAAGAGCTCTCTGCTCCCCCCCCACCCACACCCCAACAACTATTCCAAGTACTCTTGATATTATTAGGAAATCAAGTCACTCAGAGTTGGAGATGTGGAATGAAGTAAGATGAAAGCACACCTGGGAAAAGGGACACTTGGCTTTAATTCACACTAGTGGATTCAATGAATGAGTGCAGAGCCTTTCCGGATTTCCATAAGATGGATGAAATTCAGAATGCTGGTTGCCTAAAACAGAGGGATAAAGACACTGATAGAGAAGCCAGGATTCAAAACCATCAATTTCAAAATTATGCTATGTAGGTGGGCGTAGGGCAAAGAGCTTGGGAAAAAACCCTTGGTCTTGAACAAAGTGGTAGAATTAGATGTTTGTCAGTGCCATTCTGGTTCTATAAGAATAAGTTTCATATCCAGAAAGCATTCTTGGCCTTAAAGTAAGAGAAATATCATCGTAAATGAGGCGTGTTCATAAGACTGGCTCCTGAATCCCTAGAACCCAATCCCATCTCATTGTCTTCTTGCCTGCCCCCTACTGGATCTGCCCTTCCATCCTGGTACCTTGCTTCTTGTCTGCCATGTTAAGGCCACTTCTGCATGGAACTATTAACCTCATGGTGAATGGATCCCTTTTTGGCTGAGCCACTGAGTTCTCCTATCAGTATTTCCCCAGAATTTTCACTATTTCAGCACTGAAAGTCCTGTGCCCTGAGAAACCCTTCAGATCTGGGGAAACCAGGATGGTTGGCCACTCTAGTCCTGTTGGAGAGGGCCACTCTGATTTTGCAGTCTTGACCACTTCCTGGCCTGGTTCTTGGGATTTAGTCAAACAAGGTATGAACAAGACTCGATAGAAATAGGAGCTTGAAAGTACTTTTTGTTTAAGAAGTGGGCCTTTGGAATCCCTGACTTTGGGTCACCAGATATGGATATGACTCCCTGCTATGTATTTACTGGCTATGTGACCTTGGGAATGTCATTTTTCTTTTCTGAGGCTCATCTTGTCTGTGGACGAAAATGTCCTAAGGAGTGAAGTGGTTTTATGGCTTTGATAAGATAGGGCATGTGAAAGTGCTTGGCTCCCAGTAGTTGTTCAACAAATATCCCTTTCCTTTCCTATCAGTTTCTTTCTTTTTTTTCTTTCTTACCCATGTGGTTCTCATGCCTCCAAACTCCCATACACATTGTTTATACTTTTTTTTAGTGACAATTCTCTCCATTGGCAAGGTAGTGTGGAAGAAGCCTTAAAATTAAATATCTCTAGGTTCAAATTCTGGTTTGGTCACTTTCTAAGATGGCCCTCAGGAAAGTTAACATCTGAGTGCCTTGGTTTCATGACCTATAAAATGGGAATAATAAATTCTTCCTTAAAAACATAAAGTAAATGCAGATATGATAGTTGTTTTTGGTAGGCCATGCCATCCCTGCTTAGCCCATCTCTCATTTATCCTGTAGCTCTGCTTCCCTAGGAACTGAGACTCATACTGCCAGTACCTCACGGTGTGTGTCTCTGCTGCATAGCCTCTTGTTTTATTGAAACTACACTAATACAAGAAATAAGATATACAGAATTTCAAATGAAGTCGGATACTAAATTATTAGATGCTATGTGTGAGGATTACGATATATAAGAGTTTGGACTTCCAGAGACAGAACACAGATTTAAAAAGAAGAGGGGCTCTCATGAGTTTGCCATGATCTACATCTTCCATGTTAATTTGGGCTATATTTGTAATTTATTTAGTAGTTGAATGCAATGTATTAACCAAATACCCATCAATATTTATCTCTATCTTCAGAACTTTGTGTCTTAGTAGGTCATGGAAATCCATCTGGCGCACAAATTCAAACATTTGCTTCAAAGAATGTGGTTTAGAATTCATTCCCGTCATTAAGCCCTAGAGCATTATATTGTTTTGTGGGATCTTAATGATATTCTGGTTCTCTTACTCCTCAACAGATTACTTAAGTGTGCAAGGCATTATGTGTAATACACAGTTGAAAAAGATACAGTTTGTACCTCTAAAGAGCTATAGCTTAAGTGAGATGAAAAGCTAAACGCAGAAATACTTTTGTTGAGTATCTGTATGACATGCACATTAGATGTACCATCTCTAACCACTGCCCCCCAAATGTATATATATAAAGCTTGGGTTCCTTTTAAAGCAGATACCAAGAATTTAAGAAGGCTTAAAATTTTATTTAAACCTTGAAGTGGATTACAAAAAATATGCAAAGTATAAACTGTATGGTTAAAGGAATCCAGGAGAAGGCAAATAGAGCTAGTTTGTGATAAAATAGTTCACAGGAATATATCCCATATGGTTCTGTGAGGCTGCTTGAGGTGGACTGAATATTTGACTTTGAGTTTCCTGAAGACCAATGTAAGAAAGAAAAACAGGCATAGTTTCAAGAGTTGTGTCCTGGAGATAGGACTGAATCAGTTAGGAGAAGCATAGTTTTTCTGGAGACTTGAAAGCAAATCCTATTGTAGGTCTTCATGAAGACCACGCTATTATCCCAGATGGTATCCTTACAGTAAAAAATGTAGATAGCTGCTATATGGCTGTTTCTTATATTGTCCCTCAATGTAAGTTGAAGACAAAAGCCCATCTTAACAAGATGAATGGAAAAATAAATATTTGTTGTCCTTCAAACAATTCTCTATAAATACATTTTTAAACAATATTTTAGATTTGGCTTATTTGAACCAGGATCCTCACATTGCATTTGGTGGAGGTTTTACATCTCTTTTACTCTATAAAAGTTTCCTCTTCCTTTGTTTTCCTTCTTGCCATTTAGTTGTTGAAAAAACAGGTCATTTGTCCTTTTCAATTCCCCACATTCAGTATTTGGTTGATTGTATGCTTGTGGTTTCACTGAATTTTAAATAACAATTATTCTATTAACACAACTGATAATTTTATTTAGTTCTTCAAATTTTTCTGGTCATTTTATCTGTTTTTAGATAGTCTCTGCCTCCTTATTTATAGCTTTGATTCTTTCATTTATTTAAAAATATAAAATGTACTTATCTTTCATTTAGAATCTGATAATGTCACTATCTGAAACATCTTTGAGTCTGATTCTATAATTTGTTGTTCCCAATGACTCTTATTTATGGGTGCTTGTCTCCTGGTAGATTTTATGCTTTTTGATTGTGAGTTCATGTAAGTTCATATTTGTTGGCATTATCTCTGATGGAGCTCCATGAGACCTGGGTGGAGGGTTTGTTTCTCTAGGTGGATTTTCTTTTTTTCTTTTCTTTTTTTAAAGTAGGCTCCATGCCCAGTGTGGAGCCCAGTGTGGGGCTTGAACTCATCACCCTGAGATTGAGACCTGAGCTGAGGTGGGAGTTGGACACTCAACTGATTGAGCCATCCAGATGCCCCTCCCTAGGTGGATTTTCAATCTTCTTTACCCAATGCCTGCAGGCACGATAGACCTGAGTCCATCTTAAATGAAATTCTCCTCTAGGTTTTTTTGGCCACATAGTTAGTGTAATTTCTAGCCCCGAATCCCTGTGCATGGCCAATTTGGATTTTTGAAATCTAAGAGGATGATTTTTTTGTTGTTTTGTTTTTTAAACCTCTAAATGGAGCCAAAGTTTCCTTTGTACTTGACTTCACTGGATGGACTCCCTTTCAGTTCTCCATTTTCCTGAAGGAATAAGCCCTGTGAGTCTCACCTCTATACAAGATGGCTCTCCAATCTGGCTTCCTGTCTTACACAATGCCGGCATTAGAACTCTTTTACCTCTCTGGTCTCAGCATCAGCTCATTAGCAGGTCTGTGGATATTTCATTTATTTTCTAAAACTGATTAATGTGTGTCTATATAATTGAGTAACATACATATAATTATATAGCATAATATATGGTGATAAATTATTGTTATTGACATATGTAATATAGATAATTATACCTTATAACATTATATATAGATATAGATAGATAGATAATATTAAACTTTTATATATTAAACCTTTTTGTAGCTGGTAGATTACAGGATCTCTAACTTACCATTTTTCCAAAATAGAAGTTCTTCATTCTCTGTCTTCTATCAGATCCATATCCAGTATGTCTGTGTCAGGCCTAAACCCAAAGAATCCTTTCATACTCTTCTGAGCTACCCTCCTATGCTGACTCAAATCTCTTTTCGTGACTACAAGTCATCTCACTTAAGTACTCTTGGCTGATTCTCGCAGCTAGTGAGAATAAGTTGCAATGAGTGGCCCTGCCATGAACAGATCTTCAGTTGCCCTCCCTGACTTTCAAGTTGCTCTCTGGAATCCTCTGATGTTTCAGCCACCATATTGGACTTCTTGATTCTGAAGATTGCCTGAATCCAAGCTTGCTATGATCTTTAGATGCAATATTTGGACAGCTCCATTGTCTTCACTAAGTGTCAGCTTTTCTCACCTTATTTATCTCCCCAGCCACCCCTACCCCTGACCCACCCAACCTCAAATATCCAACTCCACTTTGGATACCAGTCATTAGATATACTCCAGGCTCCTTTGCGACCCTGGGGTTGCTGAGGTAACAGCATGCCTGTGGCCAAGCTTCCTTGAGCTGTGACAAAAGTGATATTTGTGAAAAAGAAAAGTTTCAACACAAAGCCCTTCTGGAACAATGCAGTCAAAAAAATCTCTCTTCCTTGAATTATTTGTACCACTGCTAAGGTACTCGTTCACCTTCCCCTTTATGCTGTAGTTATTTAATAGATGCTTTATCTTCCTTTCTAAAAAAATTAGCTGTTTAAAGGTAAGAAATGGAATTGGGGTCAGAAGCCCTGTGTTTGAATCCTGACCCTATCATTCTAGTTATGTACCTTTGGGGAAGTTACTTTTACATCTATGCCTCAACGTTTTCCCCTATAAAACTGAGTTTAATATCCAATTCTTTATCAAAAAACTTTGGGGCCACTTACATGCATGGACTTAGAGGTTTTTTTTTTTAAAATTTTTATCTGAATAGAAGTAATACAGTACATATATATTATGGAATACCCCAGAAGTTCCTTGCAATCACTGTCCTATTTCTGTGATAACACATATAAGCATTCATAGTAAATGGATTAAATAACAATTGTAATTACACTCATATCATTTCATTCAGGCCAGTTTTTGCCACCAAAAGAGTTAAAAAATAACTTAGTTTTCGGAGATTTGACTTTTTTTTTTTTTAAAAGATTTTATTTGTTTATTTGACACACAGAGAGAGATTACAAGTAGGCAGAGAGGCAGGCAGAGAGAGGAGGAAGCAGGGTCCCTGCTGAGCAGAGAGCCCGATGCGGGCCTCAATCCCAGGACCCTGAGATCATGACCTGAGCCGAAGGCAGAGGCTTAAACCTACTGAGCCACCCAGGCACCCGAGATTTGACTTTTGTAATGGCAGAAAAAGGACTGTGGGCCTGTATTACTTATCTCACAGAGGTGTTGCAAGGATTAAATAAGATAATATAAATAAAATCTCCCAGCATTGAGTTCAGTACGTATACAGTAAACTCACAAAATTTCATGTGAAGCTGATTTTTAATCACCTAATGAATATTTATTTATGTTGTTAATGTGGAGGCTGGTGATAGGGATTTTTATGTGAATGATAAAAATTTTCTAGTCCCTGGCTTTCTTTCTTTGGAGATCTATTGGAAGGTGCCACTAGCCAGCTTGTTCTTCTGATCACAGAGAAGACTTTCCTGTTACTTGTGTAAGTCAGGAGTTGGTGACCTACAAATTCGGGTGGTCTGGAATGTTAGGACTGGAAGGGGCTTCAGAGACCAATTGGCCTGTGAATGCGAACTGTTTTCCAAAGCTGGTTATCCATATTGCCATTTATTCTCATAATTTTATAATTAAGGAAATTGAATTCTTTTTTTTTTAAAGATTTTTATTTATTTATTTGAGAGAGAGAGAGATCACAAGTAGGCAGAGAGGCAGACAGAGAGAGAGGAGGAAGCAGGCTCCCTGCTGAGCAGAGAGCCCGATGCGGGCCTCAATCCCAGGACCCTGAGATCATGACCTGAGCCGAAAGCAGAGGCTTTTTAACCCACTGAGCCACCCAGGCGCCCAAGGAAATTGAATTCTTAACTGAAGAGAGATGTGAACATGATTTGCCCAACATACAGAGGTGAGAAGGTCTGAACATCACGTGGAAGAGAGGAATTCTTTTCATAGCTGTACTATGGTGACCATCCCTCCTCACTGAGAACTACTTTTTTTTTTTTTTTAAGATTTCATTTATTTATGACAGAGAGAGATACAACAAGAGAGGGAACACAAGCTCAGAGGAGCTGGAGAGGGAGAAGCAGGCTCCCCACTGAGCAGAGAGCCCGATATGGGGCTTGATCCGAGGACTCTGGGATCATGACCTGAGCCAAAGGCAGACACTTAATGACTGAGCCACCCAGGATCCCCAATGAGAACTACTTTCAGGAAAAAATGGAAAATTGTCCCACTTTTTCAGTTGCTCACTTGGTTAAAAAGTATTGCATTTATGGTTTTAAATATGCCCAGTCTTTAAACACTGTCCACTTAGTTGTATTATTAACCTAAATGCTTGGTAGCTGCAGTATATTCATTCATTTGATAGGTATTTGAGTTCTTACCATGTACCAGATCTTGTTCTCTCTCGGGAGAAAGACTGAGCAAAAAGAAAGGTTTTGCTCTAATGGATCCTATGTGGGTGGAGAGGGGAAAAGAGAAAAAAAATCAGGTGAACAAATAAACAGACCAGGTAATGTCAGTCCCTAATGAGTGACATGAAGACCATCTCTCAGGATGGGTCAAAGAGACTGACCAGGGCTGGATGGGCTTTTCTTCAGTTTTATCAGTCAGGGGAGACATGTGAATGGTGATATTTGGGTGACATCTGAGGGTTACCCAAAGGAGAATCCAGCCATTTAGAAAAGGAGCACTGAAAGATGAGGGGACAGAAAACACAACATCCTAAAGCTAGAGGGAGCTTGGGATGCCAAGCAACATGGAAATATGGGGGCCATTGTGGAGGGAGTGGTTCAGAGGGAGATGGTGGTCTAGTCACTCAAGGCTCATAGGCCATAAGTAGGAGAAAGGAGTTTTTTTTCTGAGTGTACAGGAAATGGTTGGAGGACTTTGGGGCCTAGGAGTGATATCAGGAAAGTAAGGCACAAAATTCCAGGGGGTCCTCAAAAATTCAATAATTGATATCAATTGTGTATTTTTAACAAATGAAAATGAACAAAAAATCCTTGATGAACAAAACATCACAATTTTAAATAAAGACAGTGTCTGACCCTGCACATAACTGATGATGAGAGTGAGTTCCTTACCCTTCTCACCCTGGTCCCAGGTCTGCCTGGGAGTGAGAGTGACCTGATTTTTGTCTCAGAATGATGGCCCCAAGGCTCTGTGGAGAGGTTGCCAGGAGCACAGGGCACTGGAGGAGCAGGATGGAGCCTGTTGTGGGAGCACAGGGAAAAGAAGGTACAGTAAGAAGGTGAGAGAGGCAGATGGATTCCAGATATTTTTGAGGTAGAGACCTCAAGACTAGCTGGACCTAATTATAATATTGAGCTCTATTATTACAACTGGTTTTTAAGTTCCTTTTTGTGCTTCTGCAGTCTCTGCTTCTATGTTTTGCTTTGTGAAGCGGAGAGTTGAAGAGCATGCGTGCTTGAGACCGATAGTGTCCTCGCATTTGAGTGCTTTGCCTAAACCAATGTGGAACTCTTCATATCTTGATCATTGGTCTTCAGCATAGCTTCTGGGGTCTGCACTGACACTGGATTCATCCTTCAGTTCAGGCAGGCCAATGGCTTTTCCTTTAGGCCTCAGATTCTCCTTGGGGCCTTGGGTGGTATTCAGAGTAAAGCCACCAGATATCAGAGCATGGTCAGAACTTTGGGGCCTGATTATCTCTTGTTTCAAATGCTGCTCATCCTTCTTCACAGGGTAAGAGGCAAACACCTAGACACCTCCCCCTAACCCTTCCTCAAATTTGCGCTCCATGGAAATAACGCCTGTTCCTTCCTCACCCTCTCATGGAAGCTTCTCTTGTCCTTACCCTTTGGGTAAGTACATAGCTAGGACACGGTGGAGTAGAGATTCCACTGTGTTCCCCATTGCAGCAAAATTTTCACTTTTGGATGTGGGCTTTGGTTGAAACTTTACCTCTATTAAAATGGACTCTTTAAGCATGAGTTAGGCAATAGACAATACATTCAGTGATAATGGGTCATGTTAACAATAACAGAAGAGTTCTTTTTTTTTGGTAGAGTTAGGAATGAAGAGGCCACCTCCTTCTAGGACATTCCTGCTTCCAGAGGGAGATTGAGAAGACCAGCAAAGAGCCACAGGCAGATGTGTTTTCCAGCACACTGTCTGGGATGCATTTTGTAGAGTAGTTCCTGATATTTATGTGACAAAATGTATGATTGGGTCGCTCTTTCTTCTTGTTCAGTTTTGCCAGAGGTCGCCCTCAGAGAAGTCAGAAGAAATGGGGTGTGTAGGAATTTGGGGCTGGTAAGTTATGTATTTACTTAACCATATTTTAAAGGTTGAAGAGCCTCCCATAAAGTCTGTGGAATGCATTGTCATAAGAGGTTGGCAAGCCAAGTTCTGTGACTGCATTTTACAAAGCATCAGGTCGTTTCATGACCAGTGTTGTTCGTAGTTATGATTATACCTCAGGCTTGGGTAGAGTTTGAATTTGAGGAACAGGGTGGGGAAGAAATGTTGCCACCCTTCTCTCCTCAATCTCAACCTCTGAATCCCAAACAATACACCCAGCCCCATATATCCTTTGGAACAGAGGCATTGTAGGGAGGGAAAACCATCACAGAAGAGTTATGAAGACACACCTCAGAGGACCTTTAGAGAGTGGGTCTGCTGCTCTCCACAGGAGAATCCCATGTTGTCCTCGACAAGAGACCTGGAATGCCAGGAGTATATAAAGAACTACTGTAATTGTAGTGATGGGAGCCTGTACCGACAGGTGCTAGGGCTGTAGAGATCACCCAGAGCAATCCCCTCATTAAAAACAAAACCCAAAAACCAAAAAGCCACGTGTAACTTGACATATTTTCATTTTTTCACAGACATAAGATATCCTCAGGGTATCTGTCCTGCAGTGTGCACCCACTCTGGATGTTCATCTTATTTAATCCTTATAGCCAGCCACTGAGGAAGGCACTGTCATCGCCCATGTCTCAGAGTATGGAAACTGAGGCTCAGAGAGTTTAAGTCAATGGCTCAAGATCAGATAGCTGATTTGGTCTGAATTATGAAGTTATCTAGCTTCTAAGGGAAAAGATGCATAAAAAGACAGTAATCAAATAAAACATTAAATTATCCCACCACCTAGGAGTAACTCCTGTTAGCCCTTGGCATTCAAAAGACTTGGAAAAGGACAACCTGCCTGTTTAAGTGGTTTGCTTGCATTCTGGTTTTGTCATTGTTGTTCCACAGAGCACTTTTCATGGTGAGGTGTGTAACGATTTGGGTAATATTTGTCTCCTCCAGTAGGCAATAAATTCTCTGAGTGAGGGGATTGTTTTGATTTGCTCCTCTCTGCCTCCCCAGGGCCTGGTTTGTAGTGGACTTGCATCAATTTTTCCAAGTGAATAAATGAATGGACAGAGCTAAGTTGTGGCAGGTCCAGTGTTTTTCCTGCCTTCTTCGGAGTTCTGTGACAGGAATTGGTTTTCCTTTGATCTCTGGGAGTACAGAAGTGTCATAATCTTGTCCCCCTAGGGAGCTTGACCTTCTGATGACATCTTCAAGGCTGCAGTGAAATGTTGCTGGGACGTCAGGTGTGTAGAGCCCTCTCTCTCCCATCCTCATCTCAGTGCAAAAAAACACCTTCCAGGTGGGAAGCCCCTGTGCCCCAGGAGGCAGGATCTGGATTCCCCTCTTGGAGCTTCAAGGAGTAACTGAAGGGATGTTGGCAGCCTGGGGCCAGTTGCAGAGGAGCCCGAGGGCTGGTAAGAGTGTATAATGAATGTGGACATGTGGCGGAATGGTCGTGCACGGGACTCCTCATTTAGAAGGGCTCCCCTGATGGGATATTCCTTATTGCAATGTGATGTGGGCCACATATTGGAATTTTCAAGAGAATCCAAGAAAAACAGAAAGGAAAATAAAACTTCCCTCGTGGGAATGCTCTCTAGAATTGAAGAATAGATGTGATTCTCTGGTTTCTAGACAAAATAATTCAGTATGATGGTATTTTATGGAGAAGCATCTATCTCCCAGAGCAAAAACAAGGGAAAAGTATTCTCTAATAGATCTATTGTGCCCTGGTTAACATACAGCCAGACTTCAAGGGAACCTTGCACTGAGGATTTCAGTGCAATTAATTACATAAATACCAAGACATGTAGTCTCCCCCCCCAGACTAAAAGGTCTCTGGAACAATTAGGAGACGGTGGCCCCCTTGCCCCCTTGTCATGCACATGAATGTCACAGGCCTCAGCAGAGGACTTGGGGTGCTTTGATGCCCAATGTGGTCAATTTGGTTTCAGAGATTTCCAATTCCTTGTACCTAAGCACATGTCCTAAACAAACAAATAGCACTGGCACAGAATTCTCTAGCAGGCTGTGGAGACTTAATGACCTCAACTCAGTGGTCTTCCCACTGTTGAGAGCCTCCCAGATACTTGGCAGCATTAACATTCCTGGGATTGTATTTGGCCAGCCTTTGTAAAGGAGTTGAATACTGCCTCATTAGCTCAGGCTCGTGGGGCATTTGTGTCTCCGACAACAGTTTAATTATGGACATTGTTTACTAATCAGTATTACGGTGACAGACTAGAGGGCTAATCTGAAGATGAACACAATGGCTTGCTTTCTTTTTATTCTTTTAGCCAGTGAACGTAAGAGTTAAAACAAACCTGTTTTTGTAGCCCTTGTTTTCCCTAATAAGATTGGGGGACACATTCTGAGGCAGGCAAGGGTTTCTCCTTCTCTCTTCTTCAGTTTAACTTGAATTTAGCCTGCTGTGTCCCACAGAGAGAAACAGCAGCCTTTGGAAATGTGCTGGTTGGACAACCAGAAGATGTGGAGAACTGGCTGGTGGGGACAGCTGGATTTAGGAAACTTGGTCAGGAAACTTTGTCACCTGCCACGAAAGCCTCTTCTCAGAAGGGGTTTTGAAATCCTCAGGGGTGAATTTTACATAAAGTTGATGAACTGAATTAAAAATTTCCCTTTATGCACATTCGCTTCGACACATATGTAGTTAAAGATTGAGCGTGTTTCTACTTAGCACATTGGGAACTGTGAGCACAAAGTACTGTGGAAACATTCCTTACTGGGGAGAAATGTGGGTCATTCTCCATCTCTGGGACTTCAGAACTGATTCGGAGACATTTGTAGGAAAGTATTTCTGTCATTACTTTTGCTTAATTAAGGAAATAGCCTTGAGCTTTGAAAGGCTCAATCCCTCTAACTTCACAAATATTGGAGGTAAGAGGATAGCAGTTGGAGAATTCAATTTTCCAAAGTCAGATTTGTCCCCAGAACAGAAGGTGAGGGAGGAATGTGGGTGACCGGGGCGAATTTGGGCAGGATCTTGGAGCCAGACGTGGGATTGTCTTGAACATCACACTGGCTGGGTGGCAGTCTTCTGGAGGTGGGTGAAAAAGTCGAGAAGAAGCAGATGTACTCTACTGCACAGATGTAGGCAGAAGCCTGGGCCCCAAGCCCACCAGGAACATGCCTGTGTTTCAAATAAGCCTTGGCTTGTGTTGTTGCCTGGGGGGTGGGATCCTCAACTCCACTGACTGAAACAGGGCGTGGGTGTGAAAATCCCTTTGCTCTTCACTACTGTTAGTGACCAGGAATCTTTCACAGGGTGCTGGAGACCCCGAACCTTTGCGTGCCTGGGCCAAGGGTGAGCAAGTTAGCAACCTGGGAGCCACACCAGCTGGTTCATGGGGGTTGTTTGCCCTGGTACACTTTATTTTTATGTTTTTCAACTGAATTAGGAACTAACATAAAAATATTGAGATTTCACATGAAAATTTATAGTTCTGGCTTTGGACTTATTGGAGTCTCTCAGAGCAGGGCCAGTGTTCTCACAAGGACGTAACACCTGTGATCTGTCTTTGGTCACAGCTGCATGCCTCCTAACCCCCAGAGGTCTGGATGTGTGCTCTCCTGTCCCCAGACCCTCCGCAGCCATTCGGCCTTGCTCACTCACATCCCTGGCTGGCCCCAGACACATGTTATATAAGAGGGGACCCTCTTATACAGGTGTTGGCTGTCCACATTTGGAGGATGTCCTTTCAGGTTAGAATTTCCCTACGTCGTTCAGAATATGATATTTTGGTGTCAATGTCCACTAAGTCTCTCAAACCCTTAGCTCCTAGTATGAATTATCTTGTCAGGTGACACCCAAGAGTAGAAGTGTCTATAGGGGAAAGAGGGGAGGAAGAAGGCTCAAGGAAAGGCACTTTGATCACTTTGTGACTGGGTTGAGGATGAGGACTGGGCAGAAAGCACAGTAGAACTGATTCCTCCACAGCCAT
Organism: Ailurus styani; assembly: GCA_002007465.1. Classification (NCBI taxonomy): domain Eukaryota; kingdom Metazoa; phylum Chordata; class Mammalia; order Carnivora; family Ailuridae; genus Ailurus; species Ailurus styani. The sequence goes on from LNAC01000145.1 coordinate 2,705,614, forward strand.
TTGTTTGAGCCCGATCCCAGGCAAGTGAGTGAGAAGAAAGCTGTCTTGAAGCCTGCTGTAGACTGAATGTTTGTGTCTCTTCAGAATCTATGTGCTGAAATCTAACCCCCAATGTGGTGGTAGTCGGGAGTAGGGCCTTTGGGAAGTGATTAGGCCTTGAGGGTGGAGTCCTCATGAATGGAATTAGTGCCTTTATAAGAGACCCCAAAGAGCTCCCTTGCCCCTTGCATCCTGTGAGGACACAGCTAGGAGATGGCTGTCTCTGAACCAGGAAGCTGGTCCTTACCAGGCACTGAATCTGCCAGTGCCTTGATCATTGACTTCCCAGCCCAGGGACCTGTGAGAAATAAGTGTTTATAAGCCACACAGTCTATGGTATTCTGCTATAGCAGCCCAAGACTAAGGTAAGACCCATGGAGGCCCTCATGCCTCCTGTTAACGGAGACACTGGAAACTTTTTACTTTCTTAGGTTTCTGGAGTATTTTTTTTTTTTAAGATTTTATTTGTTTATTTGACAGTGAGAGAGAGATCACAAGTAGGCAGAGAGGCAGGCAGAGAGAGAGGAGGAAGCAGGCTCCCCGCTGAGCAGAGAGCCCGACGCGGGGCTTGATTCCAGGACCCTGAGATCATGACCCTAGCTGAAGACAGAGGCTTTAACCCACTGAGCCACCCAGGTGCCCCGTTTGTGGAGTATTTTGAGAGGACAGAGAGAGTTATATGGTGATGATAAGGAAAAGAATTATGCAGATAGTTTTGAGCATTATATGCATCATCTCTATTGGTCATTATATAAGTATTATAATTGCATTATATTATATAAATATTATAATATATTATATTTCGTCATTACATAAGTCACCTTGATTTAGCCACTTACAAGAGCCAAGATGACTATTTTAACTTCACCTCCTCTTTACTCTCCAGTATTAAGGGTGTTAGAATGGCCAGAAGGAGAGAGCCAGAATAGGGAGGGGAAAAAGGGACGGACTTGCACGGTCCCTGCCTCCACATCCTGGAGCACTGGCCCCACAGAGCAGTCACACGGGCCTTGCCCCATGGCTCTATCTGCCAGCATCCCCCACAACTGTGTTTGTCTCCCACTTGTAATAACTAGTCTCAGAATTTCTTATTTGTTCTGCCAATCTACACGGTGTGATTCAGCTTCTTAGAAGAATAAATGAACATTTTCAAGGCTGCTTGGATTTATTTTAAATAGCCTCTTTCCACTAAAAATGGCCCGCAGTGTGAGTTGGCCCAGCACTAGGATCGTGGCTCCATTTTGGAGACATATTTGCCTTTAAAATAACATAGCCGCAAGGAAATGTACCTCTCTGTTGGCCATGCATGTGTTTTCTTGGGAAATTGAAAGGACTTCTCTGAGTCACCTTAGCTGCTCTTCTGAGTCATTTCTGAGAGTCAAGGAGAGAAGGAGGACAGAGAAGCAGGTGATGGAAAGGCCTGGGCAGATTGCACCCTGGCCGCTGGGACCTACCTCATACTGCCCCGGCCTGCTTTGACTTGGTGACATGTGCCCAGACCTCCTCTGGCCTCAAGGAAACTTAGAAGGGACTAGACAGATTTTCTACCAGGCAGGTGTGTTTAAGGGTGTCCTGTATTGTGGCTTTGTACAAAATGCACTATAGCTTTTCCAAGACAAGCCCTACCCCTTTGAGGTTGGTCCCAGGTGGACGTGACCTTCTCCTGCAACACCTATATCTTCTGCCACCAGCACAAGGAGGCTGCCTGCATCCCCTTGCTTGTCCATGAGGTGAACGTGGATTTGGGGCTTCTTGAGTCCTAGCAGAACTGGTGCCCTATCCTTCTTCCCTCTTTTCTTGTGACTTGAAAGCCCCCGCAGTCCCTGAGGGATGCCTCTCCATCTGACAACTGCTCAGGCATATTTCAAAGGTGTAACCTACTTGGTGAGATTTCAACCCGGAAATGTGCATTTCTAGTTTTGTGGTTCCCTGGAATCGGAATAAGCACATTTCTAAGTTTCATGTCACTATTCGTTAGTTTGGTGAACTTGGGCAAATTAACTTCACTGTTTTCATATGATGGAGTTTGTAATAATGGTGACTATGCCTTGCTCCACTCATTTACAGAACTCCACTTCATAGGGTTGTTGTGGGGATTAAATGATGTAATTTCTGTAAAGTTCTTGGGTACCAAATGGGTTAAATGGGTAAAGTGAATGGGTAGAGTAATGGGTACTGAACAGTCGTTGGGTATTTAGTAAATGCTACTATTGCTATATCTGCATGGATGTGGGAACTGAAATGTGCACTGTTAAACATCCTGGGGTGTGAATCATTGAGAAACTTCATGTCTGCTAGGGGTGTCTGAACCTTCCAGACCAGGCCTGGGCATGAGTCTTCCTGGCACGTATCTCATGCTGACCTCATGCTGGTCTGTGAGGGAGAAAGGCTGTTGCTGGTGAAGGGAAGAGCTCGCAGGGAGATTCCAAATTCACCAGCCAGGCTTCAGTCAGCTGGCGGGGCCCAGAGTCTTAGGTTGCAGTCTTTTTCTGACTTCTTAAACGACATGAACTGCTGCTTCCTTCTGCATCCTTGGACAAATCAAAAGCAGTGCACACACCGAAACTCTTTGGCCAGTGTTCACAGGCTGAGCCAAATTCAGAGTTGAAGGTTAGACATGAAATAGCAAACAGAAGCAAAGCAGACAGGCGCTCACACCTGGATGCTTAGAATGAGCAAAACAGATGCCCGGAAAGTCGGGAAGAATTTGTATGTGAATGCAGAGTCTTATGGATTTACCATTTTTACTCCAGCAGCTCCTAGAAGACTTTCAAAGTGAGGGAATGCCCCCTTAGGATTTCTGGAGCAGTTGGGCACCTGCGTGGGGAGCCACGCCCAGTGATTCCCGGGAGGACTCTGATTTATGGAGAGAGGGATTCTGAGCTCAGCTGCATTCTTGTGGCTGGGATCAAAAGGGCTTTCTCACTGACCACAGATCACATCCCAGGAATCTTCCCTAGACAGCACATTCCTGAGAACAAATGCAGCCTTGGCAATAGCCCATGGGGTGGAGTAAGACTGGGAGGGCACATAATCCAGGAGGATGGCATTATTAATACCCTAAATCACAGGTTTTATGTACCCCGCAAACAATTGAACTGCAGGTTTGGGGAAAGTTATAATCTTCCTTTCTTATCTAAGGGCAACCGATTTAGTGGAAAATAAGTTAACCTGAATTTTCATCTGACAAATTACTTTTTTTGGACAATGTTTCATCATCTGTGAAATGGGTGTCTTGGGTGAGACTCAGAAGGATGTTTTTAGGCAGTTTGCCACAGCCGCAGTCCTCACTGCTCCCTATTGTCTCATACGTGGCTTGCTTTACTCATGTACTCCCTGACCCCATTAGGAATTTAAATTTGTAATCTCCTTGACTAGATCATCTCTAAGCCCTGTTCTTCCCCTCCCTCTACCACTCTCCAGCTGTAACTTTCTTGGAAATCATAGCTGGGAATAGATTTTAGAATATTTGTTTATATAGGCAGGATGCTCATGTGTCTTCTGGACCAAGGTGCTAGGAGCAGTAGGAAAAGCGAATGGACACAGCTAGGGCTGGAGATGGACTAGGCATGATGGTGTCATGTCTGGCAATTAAAAAGCAGAAAAGAGCATCAGTGGAAAGTGGGAAAACCTATGTACAGGGTTGACATACCCAAGATATTCCGCCGTCTGCTTTTCCTGAATCATTTTAAGAGTTGGCTTGCTTATCTGTGTCAGGGCAACTTGGCCTTAAAGGGGTTAGTGAAGTTGTACTTTCTCCTCTGATGAGGTGTGTTAACCTGGCAGAAGAAAGGGATGAGGAATGCTGGCTTCCTCCTGCCAGGCAACACCACTGATGGCTACATCTGTAATGAAAAAAGAAAAAAAATGCTCAATTAGAGCTCCAAATTTCCTTTTGGGGGATGGGAGAGATATTGTACCCAAAATAAGCTGGTGTAAGGAGGAGGAGGTTGCACAGAACTCCCTTTGTTTTTAGTCCATTCTTGATGAAGTCACAGCCAAGGATTTTGTTTGGTAAAGAAATAAATTGTATAATACTTATAAGTTTATAGAGACAGTACCAGTCATATTTAAAAGACTAATAATACTAATATTTAACACAAATACTGATATTTATATCTGGTTTGTGGGTTCTATTTTTGGCACAGTAACTTGAAGTTGTGCTTAGATAAGAATCCTGTACCTGGGCGCCTGGGTGGCTCAGTGGGTTAAAGCCTCTGCCTTCGGCTCAGGTCATGATCTCAGGGTCCTGGGATCAAGGCCCATATCAGGCTCTCTGCTCAGCAGGGAGACTGCTTCCCCCTCTCTCTCTGCCTGCCTTTCTGCCTACTTGTGATCTCTCTCTCTCTCTCTCTGTGTCAGATAAATAAATAAAATCTTAAAAAAAAAAAAAGAATCCTGTACCTAAGAGGAAGGTTGATACTTTACTTAATTACACATTTCTCTCTTCCTAATAGATTGAACATTTAATAATTATGTGGTGTTGATAACTTGTCATTCTCCCCAGCCATGGGGCCAAGAGAAGACATATGGGGAAGGGGGCTGGGTTGTTGGGGAAGAGTACTGTAGTGGGAGTATATGATCTGTGGCCCTTAGCTCATAATATTATATCCAAAACCCAAGAAAAATAATGTTCTGAATATACAACCATTAACTGAGGGATAAGATCTCACTCACAGATTGGGGACATTGGAAAAAAGAATAATGCATGCCTCTACATCCAACCTTTTCTTATTTGTATTAGTACATTTGTCTTACAGCCTTCTTTCTGCAAAGAAAACTCATTGAAACAAGGAGGGTAAGCTATCCATTTGGAAAGTGGGCTGTGCTAAGTACCAGAATAGAGAAACAAGGCCCCTTGGGGATTCTAGTTATCCAGTGAGTTAGCAGAGACTCTTCCAAAGCAGGTCTTGATGGTGGCCCGTAATACAGCTAAGTGTCTATATTTCCACCACTTAGAAGGACTCTGAATATAGAAGGAACTTTCACATTGCAATGAAAAGATCTTTCAAAAAATAAAACTCTTATATTAATTTACAGGGAAATAGATGAATTAGTCACTTGTCTACGTATAGATATAGATTTTATTTAGTTTGATTGATTGATTGATTAATTAATTTTTAAGGAGGCTCCAATGTGGGGCCGGAACTCACATCCCTGAGATCATGACCTGAGCTGAGATCAAGAGTCAGATGCTTAACTGACTGAGCCACCCAGGAGTCCCAGATGTACCTTCTTAATGTAGTTTATATACATGTTCAAAATCACCTACCATATAAAATAATTTAAATTAGAAATATTGTATTTTTCACTACCAAAGTTTATGAAACAATTTTATTAAAATTTTTCATCTATATCTTTAACATCCAAGCCTTCTGAGTCTTCTAACATGATTTGAAACTATCTATAGTCCTCACCTTTCTGTTTCAGACACAGCTGTGCTTGAAATCTGTTTATCCCAAGCCACAGTTAGCCATTTACAGAATATTAGAGTTATTTTGTTTTCTATTCATTCTCTACATGTATAGTGTGATCTCCACAAACCTTTATGACTTTTATTTTTTATTTTTTATTGAGTTCAATTAGCCAACATATAGCACCTCATTAGTTTTTGATGTAGTGTAAAGAACACTACAATTAGTATTGACTAATACTCAATCATTAGTTGCGTATAAAATTGTCTTTTGAAAAGCTCCTTTGCAATGATACATAATATTTGCACTTAATCTGGATTAACTTTCTTTGCCTCTCTGCCTTTTTTTCTTAAACCAGCTCTATCAGGTGAATTGTGTAAATATCTCAGATTATTTTTGATTGTGTTCTATTAATCTAATTGTTTATTGTTTGATTAAATAATGTAATTGAGGGCATACTGTATAATATAAAACTCCTCCACTCCTACACATGCATATCCTCACTGCTCTAAAAGTCCTCTGTGCTCCACCTATTCACCCCTCCCCACGAACCCCTGGCAACCACTGATCTTTTTATTGTCTCCTTAATTTTGCCTTTTCTAGAATGTCATACAGTTGGAATCATATAGTATGTAGCCTTTTTAGTTTGGCTTTTTTCACGTAGTAGTATGCATTTAAGTTTCCTTCCTGTCTTTTCATGTCTTGATAGTTAACTTACTTTTAACACTGAATAATATTCCATTGTTTGGATGTAGCACAATTTATCATCTACACAAAGACATTTTCGTTTCTTCCAAGTCTTCGCAGGTATGAAGTAAGCTGCTATAAACATGCATATGCAGGTTTTGTTTGTTTGTTTGTTTGTTTTCTTATTTGATTTTTTGTAGACTTAAGTTTTCAGTTCATTTGGGTAAAAACCAAGGAATGAAATTTCTGGATTATATGGTAAGAACATGTTTGATTTTGTAAGAACTGCCAAACCATCTTCAGAGTCACTGAACCATTCTCCATTCCCACTAGCAATGAATGAGAGTTCATATGCTCTACATCCTTGCCAGCATTTAGTATTGTCAGTGTTCCAGGTTTTGGCCATTCTAATAGATGTGTAGTGATATCTCATTATTGTTTAATTTGTATTTCCCTGATGGCATATGACGTGAAACATCTTTTCATATGGTTATTTGCCATCTGTATATCTTCTTTGGTGAGGTATCTGTTAAGATCTTTGGCCCATTTGTTAATCAGGTTGCTTGTTTTCTTGTTGAGTTTTAAGAGTTCTTTGGATAAAAATCCTTTATGAGATGGGTTTTTGCAAATATTTTGTCCCAGTTTGTGGCTTATCTTCTCATTCTCTTGACGTTGTCCTTCACAGAACAGAAGTTTTTTATTTAAATGAAGTCTAGCTTATCATTTATTTCTCTCATGGATCAGGCCTTTGGTGTTGTATCTAAAAAGTCATTGCCCAACCCAAAAACATCTAGGTTTTCTCCTATGTTGTCTTCTAGGAGTTTTATAGTTTTTCTTTTTATATTTAGGTCTGTGATCCATTTTAAGTAATTTTGGTGAAAGGTGTAAGATCTATGTTGAGATTCATTTGGGGGGGGTGGTCTGTGCATGTCCAGTTGTTCAAGCATCATTTGTTGGAAAGACTTTCTTTGCACCATTGTATTGTTTTTGTTCCTTTGTCAAAGATCAGTTAACTATATTTATGTAGGTCTATTTCTGGGTTCCCTATTCTGTTCCATTGATCTACTTGTCAATTCTTTTGCTGATACCACACTGTCTTGATTACTATAACTTTATAGTAAGTCTTAAAGTCAGATAATGTCAGTCCTCCATCTTTATTCTGCTCTTTCAATATTAAGTTGTTATTCTGGGTCTTTTGCTTCTCTACATAAACTTAAGAATCGATTTGTCAATATCTAGAAAATAACTTGCTGGGATTTTCACTGGGATTATGTGAAATATACTGATCAAGTTGGAAAGAATGGACTTCTATCAAGATGTTATATTATCAAATATGAATCTTCCATGCATATGGGATATCTCTTCATTTATTTAGTTCTCCTTTGATTTCATTCATCAGAGTTTGTAGTTTTCCTCACATTGATCTCATGAATACTTTGTTAAATTTATACCTAAGTATTTCATAATTTGAATGCTAATTTCAAATTCCACTTGTTCATTGCTGATCTGTAGGAAAACAATTGACTTTTTTTATGTTAACCTTGTACCCTATAACCTTGCTGTAATCATTTATTAGTTCTAGAATTATTTTTGGTGAATTCTTTCAAATTTTCTACATAGATGATCATGTCATCTGTGAACAAAGACATTTAATTTTTTTCTTCTCAATATGTATGTCTTTTATTTCCTTTTCTTGTCTTATTGTGTCAGCTAAAGCTTTTGGTAAGATATTGAAAAAAGTGGTGAGAGGAAACAACCTTGTCTCATTTCTGAAGCTACTGGGAAAGCTTCAAGTTTCTCATTTTTTTTAAAGATTTTATTTATTTATTTGACACAGAGAGAGAGAGAGATCACAAGTAGGCAGAGAGGCAGGCAGAAGGAGAGGGGGAAGCAGGCTCCCCACTGAGCAGAGAGCCCAATGTGGGGCTTGATCCCAGGACCCTGAGATCATAACCTGAGCCAAAGGCAGAGGCTTAACCCACTGAGCCACCCAGGTGCCCCCAAGTTTCTCATTATTAAGTATGTTGTTAGCTTCAGGGTTTTTGTAGATAGTCTTTATCAAGCTGAGGAAGTTCCCCTCTATTCCTAGTTTACTCAGAGTTTTAATAATGAACAGGTATTGGATTTTGTCAAATGCTTTTTCTGTATCTATCAATATAATTGTGTGATTTTTATTTTTCGCCTGTTGATGTGATGGATTATATTAATTGATTTTTGAGTGTTGAACTAGCCTTGCATACTTGGGATAAATCCCACTTAGTTGTGGTGTATAATTCTTTTTACCCATTGTTGGATCTGAGTAACTTGTTTCTAATCCAGTGCTTCCCAAATAGATTTCACTATGGAAACCCTTGCTTAAACCAATGGCTAACAGATTGTGTAAAAGCAAGTCTGTGGTACTAATCTCTCAAGAAAAAGTGGAGAGAGAGAAATGAAGAGGAGAGATGCCACATAGAATCTGGAAGGGTCCCCGTGGTCTTTAGGGAATATATATAGGCACTTTCAGGTACATGTAGGAAAAAGTCAAACATCAGAAGACATTTCTTTGTAAAGAGGAATCTTACTATTTTGTGTGCTCCTCTGTGGTACCTGGTTATACTAGAGCAGGCTGTCAGGAGCACGTGTCCATGAGGCCTGTAGAGACAACTAAGAGAGACCTGGATCTCCTTCCTGACAAAGAAGACCAATAAGTACAGTGCCATTACTTCTGAGAAAGCAGAGGCTACCTGTGAAGGGGTAAAGGTGGTAAGTGAGGGATGTTTTCTGGTGTCACATGGGGTGACATGGCTCAAAATAACTATTTATCTTTGGATCAAGACTGTCCTCCCTCACCTCTCTCCACCTTGGTCTCAAGAAAACTGATACCAAATTCCTTCAGAAAAGGAATTTTGGAAACATCATTTAAATGCACAGCAGCCTCTTTTTGTAACTTGATGAAAAGTTTTAAACCTTGTAGGAGGAGGATGCCTTGGGAAACTAGGGGAAAAAAAAAAAAAAACTACGGAAACTAGCATGGCATAGTCACCAGCCACGACAGAAGAGTGACTTGGGTTACCCCATGCTTGGTGACTTAGGCAGGGAGTGCTAGGAGTGTAGCTCTAGCCAAGAAGGGTGACACCCCTTTGAGCCATGTGGGGAGCACAGGACATAGAGAAAGAGAATAGATTCCAGGGAACAGTCAAGAGGAAGGGCTAAAATGGTAGACAAGGATCCCTGGTGAGACACTGAGAAGACCCTTGAATAGGAAGGAAGGTGCGGTGGACTGTATAAGTCAGATCCCACAGCCTCACATTTTTTCAGGTCACCCCAAAACTTGTATATCTAGGGCAGAAGTCCCCAAATGTTATTGGTGACTAAGAAACCGTGGGTGACCTTTAAAAAAATGCAATTCTAGGCAGCATCCCTGGAAATTCAGAATCAGTAGATATGTCCTGAATGGATTTTTAACAAGTTCCCCAGGTGATTCTGATGTGCATTCAGGTTGAAGGACTACTAATGTGAGAGAAGGGCCAGGCTTTATAGTGAATGTATTTCTTGAATTTAAACATTTTTGTTACGAAGTAAATTTGCAGAAATTAAAATATACTCTCTTAAACTCATAGTGCTGTTTATTAAATGCAGAAATCTTCCTTAAAAAAAATCAAACAATTGCACTTACTGAATGTTTTAAAGAATCTCTTATTCATCCATTTGCCAGCAGACCTGGATCATCCCCTTTCTCCTCTCCTCCCATCCCTTTCCTCATTTGTGCTTGTTTGAGACAATTTCCAATTTGTAATTTTGGTTTTTTGCTCTTGTTTGGATTATCTACCCTTTGATACTTTTAAGATAATCTTTTTTTTTTTAACATTTTTTTTTTTTAAAGATTTTTTTATTTATCCATTTGACACAGAGAGAGAGATTACAAGTAGGCAGAGAGGCAGGCAGAGAGAGAGGAGAGAGGAGGAGGCAGGCTCCCCGCTGAGCAGAGAGCCCGATGTGGGCCTCGATCCCAGGACCCTGGGATCATGACCTGAGCCGAAGGCAGCGGCTTTAACCCACTGAGCCACCCAGGCGCCNTGATACTTTTAAGATAATCTTTCTCTCCATTTTTGAGTCATTGAATGGAAATGGCCAGGGGCCAATTTTCTCATTTTAATAACAGCATTCATGATACCGGAGAGCTGGACTCTATCNGATACTTTTAAGGTAATCTTTCTCTCCATTTTTGAGTCATTGAATGGAAATGGCCAGGGGCCAATTTTCTCATTTTAATAACAGCATTCATGATACCGGAGAGCTGGACTCTATCCTCAGAGGTCAATTTCATGCAAGTCTCACCAGGCAAATCCATTTGAAAGGAGAATTCTGGCCAAGAGGGAACACACTGCAAACTTTACACCTCCAATCAACTTCATTTATGGTAGTTTCCTTTTAGATTTTGTCATTTGCAATAGATAGCTGTCTTATGTTTTCTGTGTCATTTCTCAGAAATTTTGCACAAGATGCTTGTGCCTCAGTTTCTCCATCTGTAAAATTGAGGCAATCATGTAATATTACACAATATAAACTTTTCAGAAAGAATATCGTAATGCAAGTGTGGCTTGTTCAAGTGTAACTAACCCAAAATGTGTTTATCATTTAAAATGGAAATCTGCAAAGAACAATTTGATAGTAACTGCATTTTCAATGAGCGGCTTGAGGTCACAGTTCATAAAATAGTCTTGCACCACTTGGGTCGTTTTCTGCAGAATTTGTAAACTGAAAGGATGGAATGCTCTCTGCTGTGTAAATTTTGCATCTGCTATTTCTTACAACTGCTTTCCCTAGAGCATAAGTGACCGAAGCACCCGAGTTAGTAGAGAAAACAGGTGTGCTTGTTCAAAGGATGAAAGTAAGTGTATTCATGAAAATGATCTTCCCAGCACCCCGGCCTCTCTCCAGGAGAGATTCACAATCCAGGCATCCCTGTGGGCACAGCCAACCGACTGGTGTGGAGCTGGCTCCTTGCATGGATTTTTTTCAACTTGTAAGTTCAGGACAGAAGATTGACTCCTGCCTGCAGGATAAGAGATGCATGCTTGTTCTTTGTGGCACTGCAGAGTTCCTTTGGTTTTAGTTTGTTGAAATTTTGCCAGGTAGAATAAGAGAACTGCGCTAACCTGGGTACTAGCTTTCAAAACTTGAACCCTAGAGATGCTCATTGGTAAGTAAGGCAGATCAGGAATTTGTGTTTTCATTTCATTTCAACTCTGTTTCTTTGAGAATCTAGGGCTTTGGGGGATGGCAAACCAGGACCAAGGAATAAGGGATCTTAATGTTTAATCTTAAAGGAGCATAACAGACCCTCAAAGGGATGCTTACACAGTGCTGAAAGGGTCACATTCCCTTGGCAAAGACAATAGGGCCCAGGTTATGTCTGGTCTTAACATTTGCAGCTTTGGAAACTGGATTTTGTCAGTACCTAGGAACTCTTGGAGACTATCTCAAGCCCACAAAACTAACAAGTGACAATGGTTTGACTTATGCTGAAAAATTACCTGCCAAGTGGACTGGATACTCTTATTGGCTGGATGGAATATTTGTATTAATTTACAACAAGAAATACAACTCTCAGGGTACCAGGCATTTTTACCAGCTTGCCTAACATTTCTCTTTGTAGGATGGCTACAAAGGAAGCAAGAACATAATCAGAAGTTTGTATGTTGAACGTGGACACTGATCAATATTGAGTACATCTAGTCATATAACCTGATCTGTCCATCCACAGTATCAGAATTCATGCCAAGCAAACTGAATATTTGAGCCAGCGGTCAGGACCTCTTCTGAAAGGGGTAGTGTTGGAAGTTTCCTGTCACATTTGAATGATCTCATTTTTTTTTTCTGTATTCAGATGATAAATTTCTTTCCTCTCTCAGTGTTTCTCGAATGTGTCCTATGGTTCACTAATCCTACCTGATTCTTTGGGAAAAAAGGTGGTGGAAAAATTCACTGCTGCATACCATATCTCATTTTGTGCGTTTGCTATGTTCATTAGCAGATTTTCTCTAGCAAAGCAACTTTGCTTAGTAGGATAGGGAAGATTTTCTGAGAACCTACATGAGCCATTATGACTTCTTATTTGCAATGGCTTTTATTTTTTTAAAGATATTTATTTATTTATTTATTTGTTTATTTATTTGTTTGACACAGAGAGAGAGAGAGAGAGAGAGAGAGAGATCACAAGTAGGTGGAGAGGCAGACAGAGAGAGAGGAAAAAGCAGGCTCCCTGCTGAGCAGAGAGCCCGATTCGGGGCTCGATCCCAGGACCCTGAGATCATGACCTGAGCGGAAGGTAGAGGCTTTAACCCACTGAGCCACCCAGGTGCCCTTTGCAATGGCTTTTAAGATTTAGCAGGTGGTGTGGTGGAAAAAGGCCAAGCTTGACATCGGAAAACCTAGGTTCAAATTCCAGCACTGTCCCGGTGTAACCTTGGACACGTGACTTCAGCTCTCCAAACTTCAGATTCATTTTTATCAATTCAAATGGGGATAATGATGCCAGTTTGTAATGTCATCGTAAGGATTAAATAATTGTTGTATAATATCCAACAGTGCTAATCTCTGTACTGAGGCTTGTTTCTTTTTAATCTTCCTAAACAAGCCTACATGGTAGGTGCAGCAAAAGCAGAAACTAAGGTGTAGGGAAATAAAGATACGTGGCTAATAATAGTGGACCTGGAATTTGAATCTAGAGGTCTATTTTCTTTGCTACCATACTCCATGCAGAAGCCTAGAATCTAGCACATAAGTATTTAATCCATGTTTTCTTTTTATTTAACATAATGACTAGACTGATTCATTTTAAATATGAAACTGTGGGAAAAGGCAGAGAAGATAACCCTTTAGGGAGGAAAAGCTCAAGCCAGACAAGCATTATTATATAATGCTTAACATAAATTTTTTTATTAGATCATGTTTAAAAAGGTCTGCATGATGTTGGTAATCATTGCCTATAGATTTTTGGTTTTGTTTTTGTTTCTACACTATTATAGTAGATTGAATGCTCCATATTGTCAGACTGTGTCCTATCTTAGAGTGAATATTTGTGGTCACCCAACCTTTTGGTGATTTCACATATATGAGACTTACTTTTCCAATGTAGAAGGCAGAAAATGCATATCTTATGCAGGCCTGTGACTTGGGCTCTATGACACAGTCCAGGCAAGGTAGTTTTGGAAGTGAGCCACAGGAGATGGCAGCATGGGAGGGAACCGATCTTTTGCTAAGGTTGATGGTAGAAAGATGCAGGGGAGGTGACAGTGGCGCATTTCCTTGCCTCCAGTCCTAAGGGTCTTAGGCACTGAGTATTGGTGCAGTGGTATTTTCCTTAGAGACATCCTTATGCTGTGGACGGGCATTATTCCTGGACATGTAGCTTCAGGGTTTGGCTTCCTGGCCTTTCTGGAGAGTCCTGAGATATGTACTACTATTTAATCAATTCCCTTTTTCCATTTAAACTTGCCAGGATGGAGTCCATTATTTGTAAGTAAAAATTGTCACTGATAACACTGCTTCATTGCAGTGCCTGAGACTCTACTGGGTTTACAGTAGATGCTCAATGAATAATTGCTGAATGTATAAATGGAGGGCAATTGTGAAACTGTTTGGTGGTGGTGGTGGTGGTGATGGTGTGTGTGTGTGTGTGTGTGTGTGTGTGTGTGTGACCCCTGCTCTATTACTTTTCTTCACTCTGATCTCAGTCCTTTGGAAACTTTATGTTGGGGTTTGGTATGATACATTTTTGTTTCTGCCTGTGACTTTGGAATGTAGGAGCATTGTAAATATTAAGTCCATTCTTCACTTTGTTTTGAGGGGCTGTTACTGAAGATATGTGGATAAATTTATACCAGGTTTTTCTCCCCTCGAATTTTGTGGACAAGTTTTCTTCATTTCTGCTTGTCAGAAGGAAATTTGGAATGTATGAAGTCTGGGGTTAACTTTTGAGTTAAAGTTGACATTTTTCTAGTGAAGAATCTTCCTGAAAATTGCTTCATTCTTTGAGAGAAGTTTAACTATGAATCTCAAAGAGTCACAGGAAGATTTTTTTAATTTATCATTTTTGTTTCATATTTAAAATACATTTTATTATTTATAAGGGATTATTCAGAAGTTGATCCATCTTACATTTTGTGGTAGGTAAGGGATAGTAGATCCTTGCTTGGCATCCATCCTTTAGACCCTAGGAAGCCCCAAATAACAAAGTTTTATGCCTGAATAACATTTAAGATTTATCCCAGAAGCTATATAAAATGGGACATTTATATGTTGGATCAGACTTTCACTTACTTGCCTTAAAAATTTTGCAGTTCTGTTGGAGCATCCTTTGGTTTCTTGGGGATACCCTGGAAGAGGAGGTTCTAAATAGAAAAGCCCTACTAAATTTTGGATGTGGCATTCTACTCAGAAAGCGGCAAAAGGGGGCCAGAGAGTAGCCAGGAAGGAGACCAGAAGATCACATCCCTACCTCCCCTCTTTCTCAGGCCAAAAGGGAGATTGGCTTCCCTGGGGAAACCCATCCACTCCTGTCCGGTCCCTACTATACCTATACACTTAAGACCTTCTCCAAGAGAAATGTCTATGCCCTGGAGTTTTAAGATACCTTCTTCATAATTTGGTTATTTTGGATTCAGATAGATGTTAATTAAGGGAAATTTCACCCCAAATAGCTAACACATATGAAGTTGTTTTCTGAAGGTTATTTTTTCCCTAGAGAAAAAAAAAGAGAGAGAGAACTGATGGCCCTGTAATCACACATTAAGATGCTCTTAAGGGTCTGGCTTATCTGGAAAGAGGACATTTAAAAGATAAAGTTGACACTCCATTTTAATCCCACCCCCAGCAGAGCCAAGTTTTTGTGGCCTTTTTCTTTGTCAAGAATTAAGGCTGAAATGGGCAGGAAACAGGTTTTTGTTTTTAAAATAACAGCTGCTAAGCAACCACTATCACCTACCTTCTGTTACCAAGTTTTGGGCAGATAGTGGTGGGGTGGGTACTTCCAGGAGCTCTCCCATATTTTGGTGCTTTGATCCCACAATAATCTTTGAACCTCTGTTTATATACCCACTGAGTTGTTTCTCCTCTCATGTTTAAATCTGGCAGGGAAACCACAATTTTCTAATTCTGCAAGGGAAGTGTAGTGGGAAACAGTATATCACTGTTTATTAAAAAAAAAGTGCAATGGAAATAAATACTAATGTGTAGTATTTCTTTCTTGGCATATCTGAATTAGATTCTTGGTAATTAGTTAGCCATTTCTTTGGGTTTCGCCTCTGGAAGAAGCCTATATTGTCTAGCAGTTGCCATAGAAATCATGCTGTCCTTAACTTAGAACCAGGCAGCTGATATCTAGGGGTGGCATATACAAAAAGTGTTAACTTCATCCACCAGTGTTGTCCAAGTTCAAAGACTATTGCTTTGCACCAACATGGTATTAATCTTTGTTTCACAGAAGTGTGCTTCTTAGCAAGAATGAATATTCTGCCTTGTTGGAAGGGAAAAAGTAGAAATATCCTTTTTATTTTGAGGCATTGTGCATTGACATTTATACCCTATTTTATACTTCAATATACATAAATGCTCTATTTGTATTTATATAATCATACTTCATATTTTAAACTTGATTTAAGGAATCAGACTGTCTATACCCCAAAGTGCTTGACATGATGTGTGTAAGTATTTACATTTTCAACTTTGCCATTTTTTGTCAGGATTTAGCTTTGTGCTTTCCTTTAAAACCTCAGGTCTGACTTTTGAGCTTATATGTGTGTGTGTGTGTGTGTGTGTATCTCACATATGACATGATATGTATATTATATATATAAAGCACTAATATTTTAGTATATATATTCAATCTAATTTTTTAAAAAAGATTTTATTTATTTTTTTGACAGAGAGATAGAGAGAGAGCACAAGTAAGCAGAGCAGAAGGCAGAGGGAAAGAGAGAAGCAGGCTCTCCGCTGAGGAGGGAGCCTGATGCGGGGCCTGATCCCAGGACCCTGGAATCATGACCCGAGCCAAAGGCAGTTGCTTAACCAACTGAGCCACCCAGGTGTCCCTATTCAACCTAACTAAAATTTTATTTATTCGAGAGAGAGAGTGGGCATGCACGGGAGTGGATAGCAGAGGGAGAGAATCCCAAGCAGACTCCCCACTGAACATGAAACCTGCTTGGAGCTCAAACCTATTCCACAACCCTGAGATTGTGACCTGAGCTGAAATCAAGAGTTGGATGCTTAACTGACTGAGCCACCCAGGCGCCCTGTTCCACCTATACTAGCCAATTTCTGAATGTTAGATCTGTAATTGTGTTTTAGGTATCCTAAAGGGCATATTTTTAATGTAAAAATGGTTGGATTCATCTCTGATTAGGTTCTTGGGATATATTCTTAGAAATGGGATTGACAGATCAAATGGTATACATGTTTTGACACATATTGCCAAATTGCCTCTGAAAGGTTGAAACAACTTTCACTCTGACTCATATTGTGTATACATGTTGGTTTTTCTCTCTGTTTGTATTTACTGGTTATTATTGCTTTTCTAATCCATAGCCCTGTGCTAGGCAATTAAGAAAGTATTTTGTTTTTAAATTTGTAATTTGAGATGTGATAGTCTTATCTTCTATGTCATGATTCCTGGAAACTCTTGGTTCTTCCTACTTCGCTTGTTTTAAAAGGGACAGACACTGAAGTGTTTCATATAGGGTAAAATTTGTATGGAGACATTTAAAGCTCTGGTTGAGTAGAGAATCCACAGTTTTGTGGATGTTCAACTGTTATAATAAATACAGGTAATATAAAACGGGCCACTTACATTGTTTCCAAACACAGATCTTAGGAATGTGTTGTATAATCAAATAAGCTCAAAGTGAAATTGAGCAGAGATTTTTTGGGGCTAACACCTGAGGAGATGTATCTGTGAATTCAAGGCTGTGTTAAACTTGGCTCAATCAAGATCACCAGATAACAGCATTCAAAAGAACATAACACCTCTCAGAACATATTTCTGTGTTCCCTCCTTCATCAGAAGCCTTTGGTACTTACATAGGGGCACATGCTTTTTTTGGAAGTAAAACTATGGTGTTTCTGGACAATATGCAAACAGAGGCGCTTTGGACTCAACCCTTCATCTCCTACTGCTTCAACTGTGGCCTGGTGGGAAGAGAAATCATTACCCAGCTTTGCCACACAGCAGACTCCCTGTAAGGGAGCTAGGGAATGCAGATTCTCTCCAAGCCAGGAGATTTATGCTTTTGCTAGAGCTCGGAGAGAGTGACCTGTAGTCCTCAGTTAGGACTCAAACAGATGCCTAGTGGATAAGTGGCCACCACAACCGGACAAAGCAGTTCCTGCCTTTCTCATAACATACCCCATCTAGGTGCTTTCCTTGACCAGTCCCTACTTCTCGATCACAAGTTAGTCCCTTCTCTGGACATATCTCTGTCCTGGCACTGCCACAGTGGATGCTTGGTGATGATGTTTTCATTGGTCTGCTCAGGTACTACCCTGCGAGTCTGCTGCTGACCCACTGGTAGACTTTAAGTCCGTAATATAGTGCCCAGCACATACCAGCCCCAGTGTTTGCATGATCTTTCCGTGATAAGGTGATCAGCTTTTGGCTCCTCCGCGTGTTGCCCAGAAGGGCAGCTTCGACCACCAGGGAGGCACAGGCTTTGCTAGGCCTGGGATGTCTCCTGGAGTCTGCTGTATTTCACTTTATACCCATCTCCTGCCTCACCCTCTGAGACTTTGATTTTTTGAGACCAGTTTTCCTTGTCACCATTGAAATATTATAGGGGTTGTAAAAAAAAAAAAAGCACCTTTGTTAAGACCTGTTTGATAATAATAAGAGGAAAGGAGGGACATTTGGAGAATTCATTTAAAGATAGCACGAAGTGAAGACTTCGAGTTTATCTGTAACCTCAAAGGATGGGGAAGGGACAATTTCACAGTATTGTAAGCATTTCTTTTATTCTTCTAAAGGGACGGTTGTGTTCTGAACACCCTAGGACATCCCCACCCAGGGTGCCTCTTAAGTCAGCTACAGGGTCCAAGTATTCCAGTCAGTGCAGCAGCAGTCCACGCACCTGTGACCAGTGCAAGATGTCTTTTGTGTAAAGCCCAAAAGTTTGATTTTAGCTTACCTGGAAAAAATCATTAACAGCTCAAATAGAAATAACAAGTGTCAGCGAGGAGGTGGAGAAAAGGGAGCCCTGGTGTGCTCTTGGTGGGAACGTAAATTGCGGCAGCCACAGCAGGGAAACAGTATGGAGGGTCCTCAAAAAATGAAAAATAGAACAACTCTGCAATCCAGCAATTCCACTTCGGGGTATTTATCCAAAGATAATGAAAACACTAATTTAAAAAGATATAACCACCCCCATGTTCACTGCAGCATTATTTGTAGCTAAGATACGGAAGCCATCTAAGTGTCCATCAGTAGATGAATGGATAAAGAAGATGTGGTGTGTGTGTGCGTGTGTGTGTGTGTGTGTGTAAATATTTCTCAGCCACAAAAAAGAATGAAATCTTGCCACTTGCAACAACATGGATGGACTTAGAAGATACTATGCTAAGTGAAGTAAGTCAGACAGAGAAAGACACATACTGTATGATTTCACTTATATGGGAATTTAAAAAACAAAACAAATGAACAAAACAAAACAGAAACAAAATCACAAATACAGAGAACAAAACAACGGTTGCCAGAGCAGAGGGAGATGAGGGGATGGGCCACATGGGTGAAAGGGATTAAGAAGTACAAACTTTTAGTTATAAAGTAAGTTAAGTCTGGGGTTGTAAAGGGCAGCATTGGGAATACAGTCACAGATTTTAAAGAGGAGTTCAAATGAGAAGTGAAGTGACCTAAAAAAACCCACAGATCAGTTATTTCAAAACAGACATGCGATTTTAGTTTAAAATTGTTTGTTCTAACAATATTGCTGCCTTCCGCCAGGCTTTAGGATGCTATTGAAAAGAATCAGAGATGACTATTCTTTTTTTTTTTTTTAAGATTTTATTTATTTATATGACAGAGAGAGAGAGAAAGAGCACAAGCAGGGGAGTGGCAGGCAGAGGGAGAGGGAGAAACAAGCTCCCTGCTCAGGACCCTGGAAACATGACCAGAGCTGAAGGCCAATGCTTAACCGACTGAGCCCCCCAGGCGCCCCAGAGTTGACTATTCTTTATAGTTGGGCACATAGAAGAGATTCAGTAGGTACAGATATTTTATCTCAGTGTCTCAAACCTGCAGGTAACGAATCATTAAAGTTTAATTTTGGCTAGAAAGACAGATTGAACAATAAGCTATTACTAGATTTTGGTTTATTTCCAAGTATTAAATATGTACCAGATAAATATGATCTTCATGAAAACTATATGTAAAAATTTCTCCCTTTCGGTATCTTTTACAGCCCACTACAGAAAAAATGAAAAGTTTCTGGGTTTTCTGATAATTTGAATAATAAGAAGAAAGCCATGGGAGGTGGACAAATTTTGTCTCAATGTCTCTTTATTGGAACAGCACCGTTACCTCCTGTCAAATTACATAGGCAAAAATCCTGTTACTCTGAGAATAGCAATTACGTCACTCCATGTGTGTTTCTTATTTTGGCTGATAGACTATTTAAAAAAAATTCTAGTTCTTTTCCACTTTTGCATATGCTTTGATTTTTGGCTCGTGTATATACCATAGTGACTAAATTGTAACTGTGCTCTGGCCCCCTTATTAGAAGTCTGTCAGCTGTATTCATACGAACAGCATCACTTTAGAGGAATAAGTTTTGAACTTTTTGGATTGCTGTCCCATTTTCACAGTTGCAAACCCCCGTGATGGGAACTTTATATGCTCTTAGAGATTTTTTTGAGCCAGGGGTATAGAAGAGGGAAAAAGGAGAATGAGAACAGATAGAGCTGATGAAAATACCAGAGAATACTTTAATTATTCAGTAGGTCTTTGTTACTTTTAAGCCAGAAACTTTTTTTTTTTTTTAAAGAGAAACATCCTGATTTAACTCAATAGCACATTGAGTCCATCCCAATGTTCGGATTGAATTTTCTTTATCTTTTAGGATCCACTCCCTCCACTCCCTATCCCTGGGCTTTTTGGTCTCTCAGTTACAATATCATTTTTCAAAGGGAAAAATATTGAACAATCCTTTGTATTTTCAGCTCAGGCATGATCAGTTATGGACTCAGGATCTTCTCATACTGTACGAAAAAAGGGCAAATAAAAAAAGGGGAAGTTAATTTCTGAATATGAGATTTGGTTTTGCTCTATCAAATATAGTATGAAAACTTGAGCCTTAAAAATGTGACATAAATAGGGAAATGGTTCAATAAATTATGGTACATATGTATTACTGGATATTACACAACCTCTTAAAAGACAATGTAGATATGTCTAATCAGGGTCAGCACACTTGTGGTCCAGAGGGCTGGGATGGATGTGGGGCTGGGGTTGCAGAGCATGTGATATACTGAGAATGGGGGTCCCACCAGAGGGACTCTTGTTTCTCGATGGTTCATGGTGCAAATCGGGCACGATGTTGCTGTATCTTTCATTAAAAAAAAAAAAAAAGGAAATATGGGCTTTCTTTATGTTGAAAACAAGTTTTAAAAATTTAAAAGAATTTGTGAACTCTGACCTACTAGTTTGCAACTTCTGGCCTAAATATACTGACCTGCAGTGAGGTCTGAGAAAAACAGGAAGAAAAACAACCTACAGAACAATCCATATAGTATAATCTAATTAAAAAAAATTCTCCATTACACATGTGTGTATGTACATAGAAAAAGGTCCGTAACATACTTTCTGTACTGCTGAAATTGTTGTTAGCAGAGAGGAAGGAGGTGTGATGTGCATTTGGGGGTGGGGGGGGATTCGGGTGTTTGAAGGAGGCTTTTGCTTTTATGCTACATACCTTTGTATTGTTGGTCTTTAAAGAATAATAAAATTTTTTCATGTATTGTGTTCATAATTAAAAACTTTACATCGGGGTCTCAATGTTCAACTACCACAGTTTCCTACATTTTTGGTAATGTCCTTTTTTAGAATGTAGATGAAAAAATAGGGAGAAAGAATGAATATCTTTTGGAAGGCATTTACCTATTATGGGTATAGCCTGGTCTCATTCATACTAACAATATAACTTTGATAGCGTTTTGAAAGTCATTGCTGAAATGGGAGCATTTTCAGGTACAGCTATAGCAGACTCAATGTCGTGACTCTAAAGAAATATCGAAGTCCATTTGTATTTTAAATGTATGTTGGTTTTGTTTTTTCATTGATAAATTGATAGTTCCTGGGTCATTAAGTGTGTTCTTGGTTACCTTGACTGGTGATGTAATGCCACAATCTTCATTCTTATTGTTCTGTCAGTGGTTGGACACTTCCCTCAACTGCAGCTGTCTTGGGAATGTGTTTTATTGATAAAATATTAGATGGATGAACCATTGTCAATCCATTACTACTGCTGGAATGCCGACTCTAAGTAAATAGCCTGCTAGTTGTTGATCCCTCTGTGTACAAATAACACAAAGGTCTGCAATGCCAAGACCACAATATTATTTAGCTGAACAAGTTAGTATCTATTTGCTTGCAATTGCTTCAAAGAAAAAAGAAAAGAGAAAACAAAATTAAGGAGTCCTTACCATTTAGATGAAAAATATTTGGGAGAACAAAGCCATTTATTTCCAACATGAAGTATATAAAATGGAAATACCAAATGTGTTTTCTTACCTCTTTGCATTTTGCAATTGCCCATATGCTGCAGAGCTTAAAATTGAATGATTCATAGACAACATGGTGAAATGCTATGTAAGTTCATGCTGAATGTGAACTCTTGTAAATTGCAGTGCTGACATGAACTCAAAACCTTCACCATTCCAATTCACTGTTTGAAAACACATGTTTCAGTACCAGAGTGGCAAAACCTTCCTAGACAAGAGTTGCTGCTTTGAACCCATACTCCTATTGCTGATTTTAAAAATCTCTTAACAATTAAATACTCAAATAATGTTAACAATCCTTCCTCTTGTTTCCTATATCAAATTGTACCATGGAATTCCATTTAGGTATTTTCTCAGTGGGAAGGAAAGAAAAGTGAATGGAAGTATACCATTCAAAATATCAAAAATGATCCGGGAGAGAGATGGAAGGTTGTTTCATTACCTAGGATTACTGAATAAGAGGGAATAAAAGAAGGTTGTTGCAGCATTTTATTATCCACTCTGCAGCCTAATGTAGTCATGGGGGCTCTCAGTAAAACTGCCGCTTTATCTTAAATGAACTGCAGTATGTTGCAGTACTGAAGTGTTTTGGAAGAACAGTCACTCCATTATTTTTGCAGAGATTACCTGCTTCGAGTGAAACCTATACGGAATCCTTTCTGACCTATTTGGTATTGTGATATTGATAACCAGCCACACTTTCCAGCCCCTTATCTTGCCTTCTACGGGATAATCTTTTCTTCTGGATCTTAATTCTGCTAATAGCACCCTTGACTGGCTGCCAGACAACTAACACAGGCAGGTGAAAAATGAATGGCTCCAGCCTGACCGCTGATAACTTCCAAAGGCTTTTTATTCTCAGAATTCCCTCCAAAAAATACAAGATGACAGGATGCCTGTCAATTGCATTCCTCTTGTTCATTTCTGCAGGCACCCACCCTTCCCCGCCAGCCACCTCGCTTCTTATGATTTATTCCTGTAAGGGAATAGCTAATTGATCTCTGTTCTATTTGCTTTTTTCCTTCATTGCATTTTTATGTTTTTTTTTAATTTAGAAAGTAATATATGTGTGTTATGAAAAGCTAGAAAACCCACAGGAGTTTACAAAATGTTCTCTTCCTTCCTTACTCCTAACGGTTAATCAGTGCAAACAGTTTGATGTGAATTCTTTCAAACCTCTTTTATGGACCCATTGACATATATGTCTATTTTTGTTTTTTCTTTTTAGTGACAACAAAAAATGATACCAAACTTTATTCGTGTTGTGTTGCTCTTAACACATCATCAAGATCCTTCCTTAGTACATACAAATATTCTTTATCCTTATTGACTGGCTATAAGATATTCCATATTATGCATGTAACATAATTCATTTTAATCACTCTCCTATTAAGAAACATTGTTACTGACTTTAATTTTTCTGTAGTTATTATGTAATACATTTCTAATTTCATTTTCTACTGTAATGAACATTCTTGTGTTTTTACCATTATGCAAGAATTACTTCTAGTTGAGTTTTTTAACCCCTATAATTTTTAGGTCTTTTGGTCTCTGTGTTTTTTAAAAATTCAGGAACACATGATATTTCCAAATTAAAGGTGGGGGTTGGAGAAAGTAATTTCCCATGTAACTGGTTAATGCATAGGCTTACCTTCTGTGATTCTAGGTCTCGATGTAGTTTAAAGTGAACAAAACGAATGTGCACCCCAGGTATGCAAAATAGTTTTAGAGAAAATACTTTCTTGATTTATTATCTGTGGAAGTAACTTATACAATTCTGGGGGAAAAAAAACAACCCAGGAGTTTTTATTCTGTGAAATCAATATACTACATTGTATAGGACTTGAACTCTGAAAAGTGCTGAAAACAGCTTACTGCCTTTCCCTTGCAAGGGGCTCTGGAAAGTCCATAGTATATGGGGCGGGGGAAACAATGGTTTGTTTGCTCCAGAGTAAAGTTTTGTACTTGTAAAGGATTCTTGATTGTTCTGTGACTCTCCGATCTGGGCACTATAGTTAACAGTGCGGTGAAATCAATCTCAGAATAAGACTCATTTGGTACTAAAGTAGTGATTTAGGTGGAACATTTGAACATATGATTATAAGGTAAGTCCTACTAAGGGGGCCTGGCATGATTAGCTTTGCTGGAATATATAAAAGTATCAACTGTTCCTTCAGGGAAATCACTTTAATAGATAACAGCATGTTGTACAATGTTTCATCAGTGATATTTAGATCTAAATTAAGAGCAGTTGTGAGATGGGTTGCCGATTTTTCTTGTGATAAAAGGGAAATAGTTCAAGAAATATAGACCAGATGTTATCTTAATCCGGACCTCATGTAAAAAAGCACACTATGGGACAGTAATAATAGTCCATTCTACCTGTTTTTAATTTTCCTACTCTCAGACACCCCCTGTGAAAAATAGATTAAACCAACACATCATTTATGCATCAGCACTAGACTGGGGTTTACTTTGTATGGAATGTACAGATTGAAGTTTGTAGTCATTGGTTTTTGATAAATGTTTTAAAATGCTCGTTTGACAGTAGCATTTAAGAGGAAAAACCTTTAGACAGTCAATGGCTTAGAAGGAACTCTCACAGTTTGGGGATAATCCAGACTGCAAGAAAGATTCTTAAATTCATTGCTCCTTGATGCTGAGCTACAAAATCTGTAATAAATTTATATAAAGTCAATATTAGAAAAATAGGTAACATGAACCATCTCCTGAAAAGTGCCTTTCGTTCATTTGGAAACATCTCCTTAATGGCCCTGTTTGCAACTGTGGAATAACGGTGTATGACTCAGTTGGTCTCCAGAGTGTGACGTCCACTGTTTTTTCCCCACGGTGGGTAGATGGAAGAGTGTATCAAAGATTCGTTTTGTAGGAGATGGGCTTCTCCACCATGTTTCTGTCAGGGATGCTATCTTTGTCTCTCACCTCACCTGCCTGGGACAGATGGCGTTAATTGTGTTGCAGGCTAAAATCTGATTCCAGACAAGTCTTTGAAAGCTGTAGGCACAGGGGAGAGCTATCCGCAGGGCCCCTTAGAGCAGAAGAAGACTGCAGGGGCCTGGCAGGTAGCCTACGTGGATGAAGTAGAATGGGCAGAAAACCAGAGGGCGGAGTGGGGGCCACGGGGACCCAAAACATGCATTTAAGTGGGTGAAGGCTACTCAATTTCAATCTCTGTTATCATTCAGGAATGCTGGCTAATGCTAACAGTTACTTGGATTTCTTTGTTTCTAGAAAAATCGGAGCTATTTTAATGTAAAAAAATCTCTTGTTTTTTTATCATGACAAAATATACATAACATAAAATTTACCATTTCCACCATTTTTAAGTTGCATAATTACATTCGCATTGTTGTGAAACCATCTCCACAAGTTTTTCCATTCTTCCAAATCGAAACTGCACCCATTAAACAATAATAACTCCCCCTTCCACCCTCCCCCTAGTCCTGGGCAACCACCATTCTACCTTCTGTCTTTCTGATTTTGACTACTCAGGGAACCTCATGTAAGTGGAATCATACATTTGTCCTTTTGTGACTGGCTTACTTTACTTAGCATAATGTTATCAAGGATCATCCATGTGGTAGCGTGTGCCAGAATTTCCCTCTTTTTAAGCCTGGACAATATTCCATTGTATGTATATACCATACTTTGTTTATCCATTCATCCACCTATGGACACTTGTGTTGGTCTCAACTTTGGTCTATTGTGAATAGCACTGCTTATGGATCTCTTGGTTTCTAGAACAACGTGCTGTCTACATGAACACGTCTTCAGGCTGGATTGAGGCTTGGGCAGCCGGTTTGGGACCTCTGCCTGAGAGCAAGTGTGTGGCAGCCAAATCCTACCTTTTCTTGAATGGAATGTAGCGCCATATAGAAAGGAATATGAAAGCAATAACTTAATGGAGTCCCCGCTGGCCCCCAAGAGTTAAAACAGGCTGGAATTCCCTTCCCGGGCATTCTCTCACAGAGAGAGGACTCGGGTTCATTGTGAGTAGGGCTGCCTCCAGGCCTAGCCCTCTTCCTTCAGTCTTTGGTCCCAGTGGCAGTCACTGTGCTGAAGGGAACAATTGGGACAAGCCTCCACGAAAGCAGCATCTCCCCTGTGGAAGATGCCTTCCACGGCTGGCAAAAAAGGCTTCATTATGTTTTCCAGGAGAATCAATGCTCTTTTCAAAATGTGATAGTTCCATTTTTATTTCATGACAGAGAAGCAGGACTTCGTAATAAGAAAAATGAGCCTTTAGGGGCCGCCCGCACAGCTCGACCTCTGCAGGGGGAGTTGTTCCAAACAGCTTCAATAGGGATTACAACTCAGGATTTACATTTTTAAATAATTAACCTTCTGATCACCAGTGACAGTCCGAGGGCATTTTAATGACCATTGTTGTTTTAATTGGAGTGACAGCAAAAGCCTTAGGAAACGACTTTTTCTTATCAGGATCTAGGCAAAAATGCGGGTTGTGTCATTCTGAAGAAATTACTACAAGTTTTCTCAACTCTAAATTACCTAAAAAGATGTATTTTGCTCAGTGCTGTATCCCAGTGCTGAGCACGAAGCCATGCACACTGTGCGTGCTTGATAAATATTTGTAAACACTGGATTTTTTTTAACACTGGATTTTTTTTGGACAACTGTACACAATGAGTGTAGGAAGCTGTTAGAATGGTTTTAAAAACGGTGAAACCATAGAACGTGGGATGAAAAGTACATCTTAATTTATGTGTTTTGAATATTCTTTCTGAAATCTCTATTTACTTTTAAAACAAAGACTTACAAAAATGTGCTCTTAATGTAAAAAAGATCCCGTCAGTAGTTGCAACAGGACATATAGGTTAATACTCAAAGCGTGTTATTAGTAATGACCAAAGACCTTTAGCCTCCTGTCCAAAATTCTGTTTTACTGTATAGAATGAGAATGTAAACTCTATCATGTTGGGCTATTTAGTAACTTATTAGTGCATTCATCTTTTCATCATTTGACAGGTGGAAGTAGTAGTTCAGTTTTTAGTTTTAATTATAAGGGATTCCAGATGTAGAATGCTGCACAAATTAAAACCAGAGCTGCTCATATGTCTTTTCAAAGCAGGCTGACTTCAAGGTATCTGCTTTTCATTTCAAAATGTTATTAAAGCTATTACTAAGAAATTCATAGTCTTAGCCTGTTCCAATAATTGACACCTTTAAAGTGACTAAACAGATTTAGAGTGTGCAGAAAAGTAAATTTGTCTTAGAGAATGACCCTAATCATCTATTTCCATATAATGGACAAATCAGTGCCCTTGGTATTAGCCTGGAAGTTGATGAATTAAGCTGAAGGGTTCTCCTCTTCCCTCGCTCTATCTCAGTTTTACTTTTGTCTTCCTAATTAAACTTTACTTGCAGAATTTTGCTATTTAGAAGTGAGGATTTAATGATCTCTGCTTACTTCGACTTGCAGTTCCCCAAGTTTATTTCTGCCCGTTGGGACAAGGGAAAACATTTTCATGGAAACAAAACAAACGAACCCAGAAATTTTTGTTTTTGAGTGATTTTGATAAGCAGCCTTGGGGAAGTCCCGTCCACAAAAACTTCCCTACACCCGTTTCCCAGCTTGTTGTTCATGTGTACGTGTACAAAAGTGGCTTCAGAAACAGCGGAGATTTTCAGTAATTAGAAGGATAGCTGGCCGGGCTGATAAATTAGAGAAATAACTTGTTTGGTGTAAACCGAGCCTGTTTCTGAGGCAGAAATGTTAGGCTTTTATCCTCTGGAGTGTGATTGAAAGGGTGAGAAGTTAATTTGGCAGCCTCGCTTCTATGGTTTCATAATGTTTCTCCCCACCCCCTCCCTCCAGCCCCAGCGAAGCCCCGGGATTGCAACGCTTTGCGCCTGCCCTCATACAAGGCAGGACCGTGACCCGAAACGGAACCCCTCTCCCCAGGGCACTTTCTGAGCAGCAACAGCTTGGCTCAAGTGTTTCTTATGAACAGCCGTCCTGAGCACTTGATCTAAATCATGCCATTTCCTTCACAGCATGGCACAGTTAACAAGTCAGTGCACCAACACAATCTACAGATGGCAGTTCAAAAGGTGCGGGTCCCCCCAGCAAGATAAAGGGCAGGCGGTTCCAGGGGGATGCTCATTACCGGGATGCAGCCGGGGGCTCGGGAGGGGTGTGAGCGCCGAGCTGGGCTGCGGGTGAGGGCGGGGGGCGGGCTCCGAGTGGGGGTGCGTCAGCCCTGCTCCGAAAACGCAGGCGTGTCTTCGCAAATCAAGCCAGTGTTCTGAGAGATATGTTATTGAAGTAAAGTGCAAACAGCTTGCAGAGAAAGGCTGCATTGAGCCTGGGCTGCCTCCTTCCAGAGCCTGCAGAGGAGAGAGGGTGGTGACAGGGTACAGCACTTACCTTGCTCCATTTATCTGCAAACCCTGGCAAGTATAAGGCAATTTCCTGAGCAAAGCCCCCAACATCAAAAGCAGTGGGGGGAGCTACCGGCGAATGCAGAGTCCCCTTGGCACTGGGAAAGCGCCCTTCTAGCTCGCGGCCCTCACTCCTCCGCAAATTACATTAGCGCTAATGTCCAGCGAAGAATCTACGAGACATATTGGGCCTTTAGACTTCAAAACAGGCCTAAATTGGAACCATATTGCGGGAATACTTCTTAGCTAACATTTATATTACTTCAGTTACCAAATCCAGACTAAGTCCCCGGACTCGGCAGGGGAGGACATAATATATTAGGAAGAGGAGGGTGTTCTCTTCTGGCCTCCTTTTATAAAAATGTACAAAAACTTTCCTCGCACTAGCAAGGAAATGACTACAAGGCCCTAAAATGTGGATTTGCAGAGGCTGATGGGGGGCCGCTCCCCGCCCAGGCCGGCCCCCCAGCTGTGTGTCTGCCACGCCCTGGGGGAGATTTAGCGCGCCCGGGCTGCGGGGAGAAAGGCTCAGGTATCAGGCAGGTAATTAGACGCGCAGAGCAAGATTCAACGGGGTCTCGGTGAGTTGTCAGAGGATGAGATCTATCTCAGGAGACCCAACCAGCCTCTCCTGTACCGATCTTTGTAAGCAAATCTCTTTGGGAACGCGCAGGCTGGTGCTTTACCACGAACTGCAGCGCTCAGGAGAAAGGAACGCTGCAGGCGCAGTTTATTTCTGAGTTCGGTCACAGCAGCCAGTGAAGATTTTTCCTTTCTGCACTTATTTTAATGTGAACGTACTGAAATGGATAACATGCCTACAGCTCAGAAGTGTCAACAGCAGAGCTGCCCGAGAAGGGAGAGATGGTGCGGTGCGAGAGATTCTTTGAAAGCATCCCGACCCAGGGGAAGGAAGAATGCAAATGTATAAAGAGTGATTTTGAGGTCATTCTTGTGGCTCTCACTGGTCTGAAGTTTACACTGGTGTTCATGCCATTACCAAACGGTTCCCATCATGAGCTCTCCTATTCTTCCATTTTTATCACCCCACCCCTTATCCGCACCCAAAAGCGGGGGCGAGAGGGTGGGTGCGTAGACGGGAAGAAAAGGGAAATAAATCGGAAGGGTGATAAGCTAGCAGATTTAAAGGTTAGACTGGGCCGAGGGGGTTTTAGTTCCAGGGGGGCCTCAGTAGGACAGAGACTTCACAATGGTCTATCCTGTTAAGAGCCCCCAGCGCCATAATCCAGGGGCTGCCACTATTGTCTTTATTGGATTCCTGAATATCCTTTCACACAATGAAAGCTTGGAAATCTCACTGATTTTCAGAAGGGAAGTAGACTTTTAGAACGATTTTCAGAACGGAAATCAATGGGTTACAGCGCACTTGTAATGTGCTTTAGGCATTTGTTCTCCACAGTTTATTTCTACATAACATTTTCAAGAGTTGGGTGTGACTTTGGAGAGAATGAAATAGTCATATGGTGATATGTACCTGTAATTGAACAGCGTTGTTTTGTCAGAGCCCACATTACATCACCTACATTTGGTCTGCTGTCTTTAGGAAAGGTTACATTTGCCATCTCCCACCTGAATTTTATTGGGAATTTCCACTGGGACATACATGGACATTATCAGTTTCTCTTTGCCTAGTGTTGAAAAGGCCATCAGCTTAAAGTACCTGTGCAGACTCACAGATGGAATGTAACACATGTTTATGAAAAATGGCTTAGGACCAGAACGGACTTTGTATCTCTGTAGAAATGAGCATAATGCAGTGATCATCACAGGCCCTCAGAACTTTTCTTGGCAGTTTGGAGAACATGGGTTGGCTTGCTGTGGAAGACAGAAACAAATACTAAACATGTTATTACAGGTCATAGCCATAAAATACAACTGGGCAAGGCTTAAGAATGAAAATTTAAGAGACAAAACAAAACAACAAAAGTCAGAGCTTGAGTCATCAAGTAAGTTTTAGTTTTTAAAGTATCACCTTAAGAGACTATGTGTTTATACTCATGATGCTACCATTACTGAGAACATTCTTGGAAATGTTCGTTTGAAATTACCTTTGGAACCAGGATGTAAGGTACTCAAGAAACCCGTGACTGCTTTATACTGGCAAGTTGTTTTTGCCCACCCTAACTCTGTTATACAACTTGACCATTCACTTACCTGATTCATAAGACTTGATAGCAAATGAGCTCTTCAGATAACCATATTCATGAAAAGGAGACTATACCTTTGAAGGTGAATCCCAAAGAAAATATGGGAAAGTGTTTTGAGGAAGGGAAGCACCATATTCTTTATGCTATTAAAGAGCAAATTCATTATCTGTTGATCATACTTTTTAATGAATGGAAAATCAAATAGTGAATCAAATGGGAAAATTGAAGTAAGAACTTGCAGCAACTCCTGACTTTTCCCTTAGGGCCTTATAGAATTTACTACATTGAATGTGTAAGATTTGATGTGACTTTAGAGTCCAATTTTTTTGCTAATGTATACCAATTTGAGTCTTTTTTGTTCTTTCCTTTTTTATCATTGGTCAAGGAAACTTTCAGAAAATTTGTGACATACTGGATTATCATTCACCACAATTCATCCCCTCCCTGTCATAGCATTCTACATTTATCTTCCCGTAGTGTGTGATTTGCCCCTGCTTCCAGTTTTCTTGCTTGATTCATGACTGTGAGCTTGATCCTGTGACATGCCAGTGCTCTGTCCAGTGAAGATGAGTAGGTGTAGAACTGAGCAGAGACCAGAAGAACTGTAGCTAACCCACAGCCCTCATGAAACAAGACCATGATAGATATATTCATTGTAAGACATTGATGTATTGAGATTGTTTGTTACTGTAGCAAAATGCTAAGTCTATTAGATCTAATCTCATAATTTACCTATAAGAGGCAGATAAAGCTTAGTGAGGCCATAAAGAAAATTCCCAAATGTCAGTCATCTGGAAAAAAAAAATCTGAGACATTCTATCCAGGACTCCAAAACCAAGTAAAATGTTTAAAGAATTCCATAAGGATCCAAGTCTGAGCATTGTGTTTATTGGGGCAATATCTGTTGGTGGATGGTGGTCAGGGCATTTCCAACCATTAAAAATGAACTTCCAGCATCCAGATATCATATTTGATAACTGGGTGTTGGCATTTTAATGATATGGCAAGCTGTAAGCACTGTCAATACTGTTTACAAGGCAAGTGGTGCATATTTATTATAGGAGCACAAGTTAGATGATAATTTACTGTGGAGACCTCCAGAGTTTAATTACCAAGTCATCTACAGGAATGATACACACATTTGAGAAAGCAAACGTCAGCCCATTTTATCCTGTGTTAAGACACAGACCTTTATTCCTTGGGTTCAGAAATTGAACTGATACAAGTATCTGTACACATTCCTTTGTCTCTCTCCTACCACGGCCCATCTCTTCTGATTCTAGTTAAGAAAGGAGAACCACAAGTGAAGCTATTGCTATTTTAACTGTAGATAATTTGTGGTTCCAAATATCCCCTTGGGCTGCTTCTTACAGACAAGCTCAAACTTCATTGAACAGATCTCCTAGGATAGTGTTTTTCAGTCATCCATGATGCCTTAGCCTTGGGGAAGCAGTGGAAACTTGGGAGGTTTCAAATGAAGCATAGCATCTTCTCCAAGGTTTGGTAGATGACATAGCCACATGAGAACTCCCAGTTTCTTCTCTTTATCTTATCCTTTCCTCTCAAAGGCAGGAGACCATGTTTCTCTATAGAATAAACTCTGAACTGAGTTTTCAAGACTTGGATGTTGATTACATGAGTACATTAGAAAATCGTCCTTCGAAATTTGGCTATAGCTGGTTGAGTTGAAGATGTTTATATCCTATTTTTCATTTCCAGGTACATAATAGGTTGAGCCATATTTTTTTTTAAAAAAAGGATTTGTTTATTTATTTGAGAGAAAGAGAGAACATGAGCGAGAGTGGGGCTCAATCTCACGACCCTAAGATCATGAACTGAGCTGAAACCAAGAGTTGGATGCTCAACTGACTACACCACCCAGGCACCCCTAGGTTGAGTCATAATAATCTGTCATTTTGTAGGTCAAAGTGGTTGAATATTGACAATTTCCTGTTATTCAATCTACACATACTTAGAGAGAGGCAAGTATGTTTGTTGTAGCATTGTTTGAATAATGAAAAATGAAAACTGTCCATTAATAGGAGAATGAGTAAATTCGAATACATTATAAAGCTGATAAATTGAATGAAAATAGCTACATCTATCATTTAATCTGTCATTAATCTCAGAATGATAATGATTAGTGATTAAAGGAAACTAAAAATCTTAATTGAAATGATACACTATGAGGGGTGCCTGGGTGGCTCAGTGGGTTAAAGCCTCTGCCTTCGGCTCAGGTCATGATCTCAGGGTCCTGGAATGGAGCCCCTCATCCCAGGCTGCCTGCTCAGCAGGGAGCCTGCTTCCTCCTCTCTCTGCCTGCCTCTCTGCCTACTTGTGATCTCTCTCTCTCTCTGTCAAATAAATAAATAAAAATCTTAAAAAAAAATAAATTATACACTATGATACAATTCATAGAATGTTTAAAGGTACACAAAGTAATAAAGGATACTGGCATAGAAATATACATATACGGTAAAAGAATGCAAAAAGATCCACTGATCAGAGTAGAGAAGAATGGGCTTAGGAAGATATCTATCATGTTTTGTTAAAAAAGATCCAAAGCAAATATGGAAAAATGTTAAGAGTTTTCTATTTTGGATATGGATATAAAGAGATTTATGATGTCATTATGTTGTCTGTATGTTTAAAATATTTTACAATAAAACTTTAAAAAATCCTCATTTAATGAAACCTGATTTGCAAATCTATTGTCTTACTTTGGAATCACAATCCTATTTCACCGCAAGAGCAGGTGAATGCTTTATGCTTACTAAGGAGAATATATGGAAATATAAAATATATGGAATATATATGGGAATGCAAATTTCCATAAAATATATGGAAATACAAAATAAAACAAGTACTTAATATTTTTCAAAATATTACTCCAGTTATTCCTATTACATTAATTTTCTTTCAGTGCAAGAGAGAGCTGCTCTCACTGATTCTCACTTTCTCTCCATTGCCTTTTGTATTTTTAAAATTCCTACTCTGAGTAGATCTGAGGAGTGTGAATAATAAACATTTCTAAAAGATGAAGAAACATTTTATCTTGGGACTGATGGAGAAAGTAAGTCCTTATATCTATAATAATATGACCGTATTTTTTATTCTTGAAGTTTTGATACAGTATCAGCAGGTGAGCTACTTTTGCAAATCTAACTAAAATGGGTGCGCTGAGTAAATGCAGTGTAACATTCCATGATTAGTCTGCTCTGAATGAGCAGTTCTTAGGTCTTACATGGAATGTGACCCAGGTTCTTTTCATCTCCATCAGCAGCTGGCCCCTGGGTTGACTGCATCCTCAGGCTGGTGGCAAGATGGCTGCAGCAATGTTGGGAGTCACATGCACTCAGGTCAGTGTTCATGGTAGAGGAGACTGTCTTGCTTAGGAGTGAGGAAATAGATTCTAGAACCCTCTAGCAAACTTTTCGTCACCTCTTGTTGGCCAGAGTTAGTTCAAATGCTTATTTCTAAAGCATTTCTGGAAAGGCCCATGGAGTTATCTTAGACTACTTGCAGTTGGTGTTGGACCATGTTTCCCTAAGGATCATGACTGTGTAGACAATTAGTGGTTGATCGTATCAGGGTTCTGTCGGGGAGGAAGAAAGTAAGAATGGTTGCTGGGTAGACAACTAGAAGTGCTGACTACTGTGGCCTAGAGTGTGTGTGGGGCAGATATTAGTTTCTCTAAAATCTTCGTTAGCCCTTCATTAGCTCATTCTCCAAGTACCCCACTGATAATAATTGTACTATCTAAATAAAATACATGAGCTGCTAGCTCATCTTCAAGTTCCTGACCTGCCCTTCTATCCAGATCAATCCCATAAGCCCCTTCTATATAGAAATTCTGGGACCATCTCCATCTGCTGCCTGGTGGGGACTTTTGAAGCAGTAGCTCAAGTGTTAAAAGCAAACATTAGAAAAAGAAAAAAAAAGTTCGTTTACATAGACATTTCAACGTATTTATATCCATCACTTTAGCACTTTTAAAAATTTTACCTTGTTTATGTTTTGGGAAATTCCAAGGTTTTCCTCAGGGTATATTCACTTGCCCAATTTGAAATTTTAGGAATATTTTCAAGAATTTTCCAGAAAGCGTTTCCATTTTGGCAGCAGCCACCTTTTCTTTTTTCTTTCTGTGAGTCAGATGAGATACTTGTCACATTCCAAATTACTCATTTGCTTTGTGAATCTGCTTGCTGTTGTGGTGACCAGAAAACTTGTTGGCTGAGGGAAAAAAAGTTTTATTTTGGGGTGGAGGGGCGGGTAGAGGGAGGGGAAGGAAGTGGCTTTAAGAAAGGGAGTGGAAATGCATTGACTATTTTGAGTCTTCTACAAAAAGGAACAGAGGAGATCAATGCTGTATTTGGGCTCTCAGAGAAAATTTCCCAGGACTTGTGCAATGAAAATAAGTTCACCAGTTGTCTTCTCTTTGTCAGTCATATATTCTTTTCCTGTTTCTTTCTTCAAGTACACAACCAAATTAAAATTCAAGGTCTGTGATCTTTTTTTTCCCCCCCACTGGATGTGGTGAGTGTCTCCTGCTGTAGGGAATTCTTCTCTTCTGAAGCAGAAGAGCCCAATGCACTTGTCATCAGGGTTTTTTTTTTTTTTCTTTAACAAGATAGGTTACTCTAATAATACTTGCATAAGCCATAGCCTCAAGTCAGGAATTAGGAGGGACAGTTTAGGTGCTTGTTTGAAGGACAGAGGAGAAGCAAGATTTTCTTCCCCCTCTGGTTTCATCAAGGATTCTTGTAAAATATAATTTAATTGGAAAAAAAAAAAAAGACTTGGGCTCTTTTCCCTGAAGTGTCATTCCTTCCCCTTAACTGAATTAAGGCTAACAAAACAAAATTTTAGCTTTTGCATTCTTACCCCAACCAAAGCTATAGCGATCTTTCTTCACTTTACTGGAGCCAGTGAGATGTGGGAGTTAAGAGATCAGACCTGGCTCCTACGGACATCTTCAGATTCTGCCTCTGCCACTTCCTAGCAGTATCACCTTGGTCTAGTTACTTAATTTCTCTGGAATTCAGACTCCTCATTTGTAAAGTGGAGATAGTAAGAATAACCTATCACATTGGTCCTTGGGGGATGCAAGCACACAGTGTCTATGACATCAAATGTGTTCAACCTCAGTGAGGTATATATACACATGTTTATGTTACTATTGAGTTTTATTGGGAGCATCATCACAAAATTATAGTTTAGCACAGACTCTCTGCATTCTATGTCCCAAGGGAGTAGAACTTCAAAGGCAAAACTTCTCTCAATTTCAGTTTCACAAACTCTTACTAATGGGCAGTTGCCTGAATGATTCGGAATCTCTACTTTTACTCAACTATTCTAGATTCTACACCTAGATTAAGCCAGACCACTGAGGAGTACTTACCCACAATTATTTATGTGCTATTTTGAGCAGATCAAAAAGATGGGCGCCTGGGTGGCTCAGTGGGTTAAAGCCTCTGCCTTCAGCTCAGGTCATGATCTCAGGGTCCAGGGATCAAGCCCTGCATCGGGCTCTCTGCTCAGCAGGGAGCCTGCTTCCCCCTTTGCCTCTGCCTGCCTCTCAGCCTACTTGTGATCTCTCTCTCGCTGTCAAATAAATTAAAAAAAAAAAGATTGCAGAGGAGCTTTATCTAGAGATAGGCACGGCAAAGGTAGAGGAGTCTAGTGGAGAAGAGAGAGAATTAATGATATTTCAACTTCTCAGTGTTTGAGCATCTATTATAAGGAAGGATGTGTGTGTATCTGAGAAAAAAGAGTCTGTTATGGTAGAAGATAAAACAAAACAGACTTCTGAGGACAGTGACCTACTCCAAAGAGGAGGAAAAGAGGGTATGAAAGTGACCTGAGCAGCATGAATACATCCTGTTAATTACCAAGCAGTGTTCATTTAAAACAAGAAGTAAACTGATAAAGAAACATAATTTTACATCCTTATCATTTATCCCTGACTAGCGCATCCTCAATAATAATTTCCCACAAATGATCAAAAGACACAAGAATTCCTGCTATAGACTCACTAACATTTGAAATGGAAAGGTTTTAGAAGAAGCTGCTTTATTTTCACCTGTCCTATCTCTGAGGGTTGTTAATGCTGTGTTTCAAATTGAGTATAGAACTTTGAGTTCTACCATTGCTATTACAGGCCATTGGAAACAATAATTGTGTTTCATGATATTTGTCTCAGTTACCTTTGATCACATTGGATCAAGAAGTTAATATATAAAAAAAAAAACCAAACAAAACCAAAAGCAATTTACTTTGCAAGGTGAGGGAGCTCTGGAATGGTGGCTATATAGACAGATAGCGCTGGGCTGAACACTGGGTTTGGAAGAGAGAACTCAGCTGAACCTTAAGTTAATTGAATGGATTCAAACTCATTAAAAATGTTTTAGGCTCTGCAAAAGCCAAAATGTCTTTTGCCTCAAGTGCTTTTTCCCTTGGCCTTTAAACCCTGGTGCAGTTTAGGAGAAATTCAATCTGTGTGTTTGTGATTCATTTACACTTAACTCATGCCTGTGTGGTTTCTTAAGAGCTAGTTTGGTGTTCAGTAATCTTTGGAGCCAATTTTTTTCTTGGTACTTGGAAGGTGAATTTTGCACTGAGTAAATGAACTCCAACCCCCAAAGTTTCAGTATTAGCAAGAAGCTTGGAACCCATAAAGTTCGAGTTGGTTTCACACTCACCAAAAATGTGTCTTCCTTCTGTTCCTGTGGGTTTTCTACAACCCTTCACTTTGGACTTTGCAGAAGTTCTCATATGCATGTCCCTGGATTGATATTTGGCTATGCATTCTTGCATATCTCCCTTTCGCCTCCAGAAACAGGAGATTCCTGCTCTCAAAGGCTCTGACTCTACCATTACATTCTTTAATTCAGAATTAAGCTTTTCCTTTTCCATGCCTCATCTGCTAAGAGCAGAAATCCTTGATCCCAAACATACTTTCCCCCATCTTTAAATATGTTTAATTTCACTCTAGAATGAAGCCAAAATTCAGCTCCCCCAACCTGCCTCTTCCTAACATGCCCTTCTGCTTAGAAATTCTTATTTTATTCCTCAGTATAGGAGTTTTCCCCCCCACTATGATCTTTCTAAATTCTAAATAATTAATCTGAATTGTGTAGGTATTATGTATCGGATAGATGCTATTTCTCCAGGGGTTAGCAGACACAATATCCATCTAGCTCATCTTGTGTGAGTTAGGGTGGGTTGACCTCTCAGTTGCCATTGTCCCCTTTTCCTTGTGGACAAAGCTTTGATTTGGGAGTTCACCTTTCTCTTATGTGACTTAGAAGTGAATCCTGATCAGTCTAAACCAATCATGATGATCCTGTTCTTGCTAGAGTTTGATTTAGAAAGGGATGAGACTCCAATGCTGGCCAAAGGGACCTCGGGGCTCAGTCTGCTGGAGGTTTCCTGGGATAAATTTCTTCACTCTTAAAAGTGGACCAGCTGGGAAACAGCCTCTCTTTCTTCTGTTGCCTCCTATTGTTGTGCCGAGTTGTTGCCATAGCTAGGTGTGACGCTTGGAACTTCAGGAATACTAGTTTTGAGGACAATTCTGACACGTGTCTTCAGGATGGAAAGATGACAAGAGTCTGGGATTTGATGACGTTGTTGGACCACCGAATTAACCTGGCCACCATCTCTTAGGATGTCTTGTTATGTGAGATCATAACACTCCTCGTTGTTCAAATCCTTTTGGGCTGGGGTTTCTGTTCTTTGAACCCAAAGGCTTTCTCATGATTCGTTTACGCTCCTGAATGAAATCCACATCACCTTTGCTTGTGAAGGTGTTGGTAGTTGTTTCTCGGGATGCCAGCTGCTTCTAGGCCCCTCCCTGTTCTTTTCCTCAGCCTCAGCCACTTCCCTCCACCCACATTTTACCACAGTGGGGGTTGTTCTTTCCCTGCGCCTAGCCCATCTATCTGAAATTTCTTTTCTGCCCCTGGAGCCACTAAATCAGTTCCTCCCTTTAAATCTTATCCTGCAGCAGACCCTTTCTCGTCAGCATTTGATTAGCTCCCTGTGATAGCTTGCATGAAGGATGCTCTATAAAAGTGAATTATGCTGTACTATGTTATACTGCTCCGCCCTGGGGCCCAGTAGGAATCATGGGAAACAGATGAGCACAGAGGTCAGAGGCACAGACTGCAGAGAAAGCCTGCGGAGGGATGGCAACTCTGTGACCCTCTCAGGGACACACGTAAAAGCTCCAGTAGTCTCCAGACTCTCTGAGGTATAAGCTAGAAGTAAAACACTAGTTTATGTGACAGCCTGGGAGCCCCAGGGATGAACCGAGGAGTTTCATCACTATAGATCATAGAATTTTAAATAAGTGTGATATTCCAGAAGCTGAAATAGTCTTTGAAAACAAAACATGCCATAAAAGCCCAAGAATGAGGTCTCCCCTGGATGTTTGCCAGGTGGAGCCTTTGTTTCCAGTCTTCCCCTGACTCCGGGAGAGCCCCTGTGGGTGATTTGGGACAGGTTGAGGAGTCCAGAAAACTAGGCACGAACTTTAATTGGACCTGTAGCGATTTGCTTGAGGGGACCCTCGGCAGCGTCCGGAGAACACAAGGTAGCACCAGGGTGATACGTGGATTTGTGGGGAAGAATTTCCAGGCTCTGATCACAACTCACTCTTACACAGCTTTCTTCTGTGCCTCTCACTGTTGCGTGCTGTTTCCAACTACTAACTCTACTCTGCGTTTTCTGACAACAGTTGCCTTTCCTACCTGTTCCCATTTGCTCACTCTATTTCCTCTCCTGGAATGCTCAACTCTAGCAACTTCCCTTTGGCTTCTCCTAGCCCTCTTGCAAGCTTCAGACCACATGCCATTTCCTTGGCATGAAACTCACCTGGTTCTCTCAAGAGGAAGCTTTGGAGTTGTATTTGGCCTTGCATCTGTCTCTCCTGGGCTATCTGGGGATGGACCGTGGGAGTCTCAGTTTCCTCCTATAAGGATGAGGGCTAATGATATTTTAGGACTGTGGTGAGCATCTGTGCCTGGCCCGTAGTAGGTGCTCAAAGATCTTAGCATATTTTCTTCTGTTCTCTTCTTGAGTTGAAGTGATTTTTTTTCTTCTTTTGAGACTCCCTTGCCACATATTTGAAACTCTGCTTGAAATTCCATTTTTAAACATTTATTTGTTTATAAGATGCCTGTCTATATTTAGGAATTATTTGTTGGCCATACATTTTATGTATGAGAAGTGACATGGAGAGTCAAGATGGTTGAGGGTGGAGACAGGCCAGAGTTCTTCTGGAATTTACTTTCCCTTGAGTCATTCCATTTTCCCTTTACCTATTCCTTTAAGCCAGGATGACCTTGGGAGAGCATGTGACCAGACCCGGTAGGAGAAGGCATCTGATCTTACACAGCAAACTTTCTGAACTCTACTACCTTGAACCCTACTTTCCCCCCTTCTCCTCCTTCACTCTTCTGGCTTCTTTTCTTGTTCCTGGCCTGGAGCCAGCCCCTTGATCTTGTGTTGTATTCTACTTTTCTGGTTTTATCGCTACATAATCTCTTGAACATGGCTCTGTACTTTCACCTAGACTCTGCCTTCTGCTCCCCTGGACCCTAACCGTCCTACCTGATCCTGATTGAGCCTCTGGAACCTAACCCTGATGCAAGCCTCACTCCCTGCAAGCCAACATTGGGGACTAGAACCTTCCTTTTGGAATAACTAGGTACTTCAAGAATTACCCCTTTTAAAGTTCATTTACAAATATAATAGGACATTGCTCTAGACCACGCCATGATCAGTGCATGCTTTCTTCAGACTGGACATTTTCCAAATGAATATGCTGTTTCCCTTTGACCTCAACCTTTCCCTGAAGTGCAATTTATTTTGTAGGTTTAGAAAGGTAAAAAGATTAAAGTAGAAGGTTTTGTTAATTGTGTCAGTAGTTTTCTGTCATCTCAGACCATTTTGAAGTCTCATCTTGATAGTGTCATGTTGCTTTCTCTTTGCTCTGTTCACTGGATTCTTGACTGTAGAAACCAGCCCTCTCTGTTCCAGGGTTAGGCAAACACAGGTTTTGACCTGCCAGTTTCTCTTTTGGGAAGGTCCATCAAGACCAGGTGTAAGAGATGGTATGCTATTTATCATGACCATGGGTATTTATTTATTTATTTTATTATTCGCCCCAGGGGCACAGGTCTGTGAATCATCAGGCTTACACATTTCACAGCACTCACCATAGCACAAACCCTCCCCAATGTCCATAACCCATCCACCCTATCCCTACCCTCCCACTCCCCAGTAACCCTCAGTTTGTTTCCTGAGATTAAGAGTCTCACAGTTTGTCTCCTTCCCGATCCCATCTTGTTTCATTTTTTCCCTCCCTACCCCCCACGACCCACCGCCCTGCCCCTCAAATTCCTCATATCAGAGAGATCATATGATAATTGTCTTTCTCGACCATGGGTCTTTAAAGCCACACACCCTAGGTGATGTGGGTGACAGCCAATAAGGGAAGCAGATTTGGGAGCACAATACACATGATATTGTTTCAGTACAGATTCAAAGTGAATTTTAAGGAGGTTTAACTCCTTAATTTTTCTAATGTTATAGTTCCAGGTCACTGGTCTCAAATATGTGCAACTTAAAATCCTCTATGACTGGGGCGCCTGGGTGGCTTAGTTGGTTAAGCGTCTGCCTTTGGCTTTGGTCATGATCTCAAGGTCCTGGGATGGAGCTCCTGCACTGGGCTCCTTGCTTGATGGGAGCCTGCTTCTCCCTCTCCCTCTGCTGCTCCCCCTGCTTGTATTTTTTTCCATCCTTTCTCTCTCTAATAAATAAACAAAATGTTTTAAAATTTTTTCTATGGCTGAATCTCAGTAGTGCTTCCCTTTTTGGCTTCTCTGATTAAAAATGTCAAGCAAAGGTTCAGGCAATGATTTCTGTTACCAGAATTATCTGAAGGTTGATGTGGTTAATAGATTCTTGTCTTCTCAATCCGTTACCCTTTTCTCTCTTCTTGGGTATGATCCTGCTTGGATAGACTCAAAGAAAAACGACTCAAAATAGGCACTTTCATACTTTATCTAAACTTCCAATTTATTAGTTTGCTGGAACTTCCATGAAAATATTAGGCCAGCTCCCTTCCTAGTGGGCCAGCAAGGCTTTCTCTCTGCTCAGTCACTTTCTTCTTAGCCGCCTATAGGTATCGATGAAGTGACAGAAACAGCAGTCACTCAAACTTCCCTTGCCTTTGCTCCTACCTATTGGTACAAGGCCCTATGTTTCCAGTTTCCAGCAATATTCTTCTCAGTATTTCTGGGAGACCCCAGAGAGGATCACACAGGTGCTCACAAGCAAACCCCGCTGTTCTGCCAGGCAGTGTCGTGAGCCATTGGTCACTATGGTCCTCTGACAGGTTCTGTGCCACACCTACTGGACACTGTGTCTGCTATGGGGGCGAATGGGGGACTTTCCCAGGCCCTGCAGACTCCACGGATACCCCACTCCTCTCCATCTCAGCACCATCTCTTGGGGATGTCTACTGAGCGCTAGTAGCTCTCACTGCAGGGAAACACCGAAGCCCTAGCGATTGCTGTGCTCCCAGATGTTTGGTATTAAACTAGGGAAGAGTCTGCCTCTATGATGCATTCTGTCACATGGGGTCCTGAAGGGATGGAGGATGCTGCTTATGGAATTGTAAGAAAATGAATGGTTCTCTCAATATTTACTCATGATCCCCAAGCCCAGTGGGTGGCCAGACAATATCAATTTAAGTGACAGACATTATACTCATCCAGAATTGCTACTGCCTTGACACAAAAGCTTTTTCCTTGCTCAATCTTCCCATGACGGCTTCTTGATCTCACACTAATCAGTTCGTTGTCCCACTCATCAGTTCTGCAGTGGACGCGGTCATCTTCAAACACACAGAAAGCCTGATGCAAAATGACTTAAGCGATGAGAAAAGGTCTTACTTCGCATAAGAAGCAGCCTGCTAGTCAGGGAGATCTAGGGTTGGTGAAGTCGAAGACCCAGGCTCTTTACATCTTCTTGCTCTGCCACCTTAAGCGTGTCAGCTCGGTTCTTAGATGGATTCCCTTCTTGGTTGCGAGATGCTTAGGATGCTTACAGTTACCAGACCTAGAGGAAGAAGGGGCTGCTTTCCCCTACGTGCCTCTTTTTTCTCCCTCCCTCCCTTCCTTCCTTCTTTTTCTCCCTCCCTCCCTCCTCCTCACTCCCTTCCTCCCTCCCTCCTTCCTTCTTTCCTTTCCCTCCTTCCTTCCTTCCTTCCCTTCCTTCCTTCTTTCCTTCCCTTCCTTCCTTCCTTCTTTCCTTCCCTTCCTTCCTTCCTTCCTTCCTTTCTTCCTTCCTTCCTTCTTTCCCTCCCTCCCTCCCTTCCTCCCTTTCTTTCTTTCCTTCTTTCTCTTTCTTTCCTTCTTTCCTTCCTTCCTTCCTTCCTTCCTTCCTTCCTTCCTTCCTTCCTTCCCCTCT
>LNAC01000145.1:2758859-2770000 GCA_002007465.1 Ailurus styani
CCAGCCCCAGCCCCAGCCCCAAGGCCTGGGAACTCGGACCAGTTAAAGTGATCTCCCTGTCTGTGACCATCAGGTACAGTTTCTTCTGAGATTATTTCACATTGCAGTAAATTAGTTTTATTCGCTCTGAAATAGTTTAACAAAGAAAGCTCTCTGGTCATCACATGGGTAAAATAGCAAGAGATAAAAGAACATGTACTTCACCTAATCAGAAACAAATAACTAAATCTGTCTGAAAGTGCAGCCTTTCCTGCCCCGTCCTCCTTTTCATGTATCTTTCACTGGTGGGATTTTGAAATTACCATTCTATAGGCAGACTGTGGTACCGGTCTTCCTCTCCTTGTGTTTTATATAATTGTTGCCGACCTTGACAGAAGATCTCAAAACTTAAGTATAAAGTCGGTAAATGATACTATTGTTTGGGAGGTGGGGTGGAGATGGGGTGGGAGCAGAGGGTTTATCTAAGGAGGAAAAAAAAAAAAAAGGAAAATGCACCCTAACCAGGCTCAAATGAACTGAAATGGATCAAAGTAAACAGAGACATCTAAAAGCTTTTGTAAGTTAAAAGTGGCTATCTGTTGCAGGTCTTGCCTCATTAACTGCTGATTGAAGCTCTGCTTGGCCCTCTGGGATACCTAACACCCCAGGCCTATCACCAGAGGAACCCCCGGTTAGGTGCTTTTGCCTTTGCCTGTGTTGCTTTGCACAGAATCTTGACCTCAACCTTCTTACAAATGTTTATCTTTCTACCAGACAAAATGAGTAAAGGTTTGTCCTTGAGAATCTTGCTGGGAATTTCACTTCCAGCCAATGAGGAATTCTTAGAAAAGAGAAATGGAACACACAGTTGTGGTATCTAGGGAGATTGGTGTTCTGAAAAGTAGACATGCAGCTCTGGTGTTTTAAATAGAGCCTCTGCACAAGAAAATGTAGGGGAAAGAGCCCACAGTGTGTCTTTCCCTTGGGTGTTGGCCTTATTTCCATATGTGAATGGTGAAAGGTGACGATG
This sequence comes from Ailurus styani, assembly GCA_002007465.1. Taxonomy (NCBI): domain Eukaryota; kingdom Metazoa; phylum Chordata; class Mammalia; order Carnivora; family Ailuridae; genus Ailurus; species Ailurus styani. The sequence goes on from LNAC01000145.1 coordinate 2,759,869, forward strand.
AGGCCATATGCTTGGAGATACAGATATCTCTTGGCTCCCATGGTCACAGCCCTTCACCAGGCCATTCAGCTGGGACAGGGAGCTGAAACTGAGAGGGCTGTCTAGGGGAGGAAGACAGAATAGTCNTTTGAGTGGGACCAGATAGGTCTCTGTGTAGAGTAATATTACAGCTCTTTCTCTCATAAACAAGCTGCATGCCTGCTTCTAAAGACCCATCTGGCATAGCTTTGAGAATGGCAATAATTACAAGCTGATGATGGACATGGAAAAAAACCCTGCTGAGCTAACTCATAAGGAAGTACAGGCCAGGACTGCAGGGAAATTACAGGCTGAAAACCTTTCTAGTTTAGGCCTTTTGGTGTTCTTAATCACAGACTTTAAATGTTGTAATAAACACTGTTGCATTTTATTGACCAACTCCCATGACAGGCAAATCTTTTTCATTTTATTTTATTTTTACCATTCGCTCTTTGGAAAGCTGCTCAGCAGTGTCTGTCTAGGCCATGCCAATAGGCCTTTAGTTTTTCTGCTTGTAGGAAGATTAGGTAAACAGGGGTGACTTTGTATTTAGTTAATAGAAATTTGCAAAATTTTTTCTTAAATTGCTCTCTGCATTTGTGGTTCAGACAGACTCTCAGGCTGGATCCTTAACCTGTAACTGTGTAAGATATGGCCTGGCTGTCTCAAGGAAGAAGAGGAGAGGGGAACAAACTTGGGAAGAGTAATTTATGAGTTGGTACCATCAAACAATGTTTGTAATGTAGAAACAAGTAAAACTCTAAGTTAAAAACTGCACCATTAGATTAATGGAAACTTGGTTCTGGGCTTGTTTGTAGGATTGAATCTTATTTCAGGGGTACATTTGATATTGAAAGGATGAGTCTTCTCAGTTTTGGATCCTAATATTATACAAGTGGATCTAAGACATTTTGTCCTCTTGGACATTTTAGATCATTGAATGGAGCAAATGTGTTTAGGAAATCTTCCTGGAAAAAGGAGGATAGAAACGGTGGAAATTTTCTTTCCTCTGAAACATTATTAACCTCAAAATCTATAACTTAAACGTCATGGCAAAATTAGTCTTGAATATAGCACATTACCAATTGCTGTAATAATGGGATTTTGAGACCCCGTGTGGGTTTTGTTCTTCTTCAACATATGTCATCCATTTCCATCAAAAGAATTTAATCTTCATTTTATGCATTTTAAAAGTCTGAGGTTAGAAATGATGAGTTATGATATCAATTGGGATTTTTTTGTCTGTGTGATCGTATTAACTTATACAAGTAGATCTCTGTTCAAAAGATACTTCTAAAGAAGGGTTTTAAGGAAGCGTATGTGAAGTTCATTATTCCATAAGCGCTAGATACTGCTTATTAACTTATTTCCAGGTCCTTCCTTTCTTTGCCACAATTTCTCATTTATATTCCTTAAAGACTTGTATTTTATTCTTTGTGTTTGCATACAGTCCTGGTTAACCCAGATGGATTATTTAGTTCTGTCCTTTTGCATTTGATTACTTGTTCAAGGACATAAAGTTTTGGGGGTCTATGAAATTAAAGCAATGAAATGGTTGTGCAATGGAAATTTACCAATATAAACTCAATTTCTTATCCTTTCTTTCTTTGCCTTTCATAAGCATTGCTTTACCTGAAGCTCCCTTGTCAGTGAGAAATTATTTCTTTATTTCAAACTGTCTCTTTTCCTATAGAGGGTAGAATTGTTCCTAACAAAAGAAGCATGAATTGGTGGAAACTATATATTAAATGCAAGACTATTTGTCTAGTTTTCATTAGGTTGCTGAGTGAAAAGCCTCAATTCCTCTCTTTTCCCAAGGTACTCAGATATCCATGAAGTCCCCCTCATCTCACGCTATCGTTTCTCTCACCGGGCACAACCTGACTTTAAAGAATTCGACACTTACTGGTCTTTAGAGAACTGTCAGCAATGACAGCAACCAGGGACGCTGACATGTCTTATTGTTTACAAAGGATGAGCACAACAAGGCCTCTCGGATGACTTGATAAGCCCTGCAATTTCTCTCTCCCTGATTCTGGTCTCTGCATCAGCTGCCTTTTCGTGGCCAGCTAAAGACACATGTATCAAAACTTGATCTAAACACCACAAGTCAGCAAACAGCCAGCGAAGATAAACGAGGGCTGCTCAAGGTCCCTTTGTAAACAGTGAAAACAGAAAGAGAAACGAGAATATCTCAGGCCCCGATGCTTTATATGCATGCCGTTTTCTTCTGCACTTAGAGGTTGACGAGAAAACATCCTGGGAGGCATTAAAGTAAGCTCATGGACCGTTATCCTGGTCTTGAGTATTTAGTCTCTTTTTCTCACATCAGCATCCCTCCATTCCTCTAGAAATACCAGCTCATGTACTTAAATTAAGTTCAACTTTCTTTGTTATTGTTCCGTTTTGTTTCAACACACTCTTTTCTATTTAAGGAATTGTGAGGTGTCTTGGAAATTGTAGAAATGCACATGCTTTTCCTCATTCCTACTTTGTAAAGAGGAACTTTCTTATCAGGAAGGGGACCCCAGGAAGTTGAAACCCCTTTCCTCCTTTCCTTGTGCTGCCTTTCAGCATTGAACAGGTAGAGGAAGAAAGGAAAGTTTCACGTGTTTATGTTGCCCTAGGGTCAATGCTTTTGTTAAATGATAAATACCATAACTTTAACAACTACATGGAGCTTGGGGTATTGTTGTCCTTAAATTCTTTGGAATTGAGACAGTGCTGTTCTGAAGATGCCAAGCTCTTCCCAGAAAGGAGCTGTTTCAAGGTACTTGGATAAAAGATTTTTACAATAGACTCTTGCTCCGTTTCTCCTTTTTTGCTGAAATGCCATTGTTGAAAATAGTGTGTGTCACAGTTGATTAGAGCAAAGCACCTTTCTTAATTTTAGTAATTTCAAGGTCACATCAATCACAAACACTGTAGCTTAACCTTGACAGTCACAGAAAGAGATTTAATCTTGATTATGAGGCAAAATCTTCCTGGCCTCTGCTAACAATCTGCTCAACTCTTTCTGGACAGTTCTCATAAAATATATGTCTAATTTTTACCAGAGTGTCTGTCTGTAGATGCATTTTTTTGGTAAATCACTGCTTTGAGTTGAGTCTCGGAACTCAAGTGACTACTCCCTTTTTACAGATGGTGAAACTGAAGTTCTCCATCTCTCTGCTCTGTGGACTGCAGCGTGAGTGACACCATGACCTCAGGGCTGTGTGCTTCCAGGTAGGTTTTTAACTTTGCCACTCTCTCCCATGAGCCCAGTCTAAAGGTAAAGGCTCACTTGTAACTGGGACACTCAGAACAGGAGGCCCCGCTGGTCAAGGCTCCCAACAGCGATAAGCAGCGGAATGTGAAACAGCAAGCTCACAGCTCTTTGCAATCGAGAGCACCATCTAAAAACACTGGGAACAATGCGTTCTATGGCTAGGAAATGATGCAGGGGAAGAATAGTCACTTCAGGTCTGTTTTTGAGCCTATGGAATCATTGAATATTGCTGATTCCGCTGGTGCTGTACCTCTCAGTACTTCCTTTCCATGCTGGGGGCAATTTCTATCCTTCTAAACAAGTTAAATGTATTTTTTTGATTTGACAGGCTCAAGTGTTAACTCCTGTTGAAATATCTATATTTGGGGTTGCTTATAGATGTGGTATAAATACATTTTCTTCCATATGCAAAGATGAACTTCCTTGCAAAATTATCCAAATACTTTATTTCTCTCACTGGACCATCCTTTTAGGAATTTTCATCGGTAACAGGTATAGAGTAGATAGACAACTGTGCTTATATGGGGTGCACTGTAGAGGTCTCCATATATAGATTTGACCTACCGATGCTACTTCCAGCAAAATAAGAATAATACTATACTCATCGGAAGAAGGACTTCATGGTAAATCAAGGGACAGAAAGTGATGTGCCAGCCAAGGGGTGTAGTATTGTGTTTCTCCCCATTTCTTCTCCAGCCTCCTATTACATCTTGTCCAGTCTGGCTGTGGCATTCAGACAGTTCAGTTCCAGGTTTTGTTTTTAGCTTGAGACCGGGGAGTAATTGTGGAGTTTGAGGTGCTTCTACTCCTGGCTCCTCTTGAGTCCAAGTGTCATTTTCAAGATTGGGTTTCTTGGTTTCTCAGGTAAATTCATTGGCTGGCCTGCTTAGGTTTTGCACAGTTCAGACCTCTGTCTGCAGAGATACGAGACCATGAGATCTGCTAACATGCAAACCAGAGATAAAAGCATTTTTAAAAATGTCTTCCTGCACACAGGCCTGCTTTATAATAAACCAGAACAGTGCAGGAATTAAGATGTTGTTGAAATGCTTGAGTGTCTCTGCCCTTTTATTACATCCAGGGTGATGAGGTCATGGCTTACTGTTTAGCTTATATGGTGCAATTAAGAGATTCATTTCTTAACGTGATTCATCTCAGGAAGAGTTGACTCAAAAGTTTCAGGGGAGAGGCAAGACTCGTATGAGAAGATGTTGGAAAATTATGGTTTTCCTTTGGAAGTTTGAGTTCATTTTTTCATTCCAGGCGAGAACGAGAACTGCAATAAGCCTGTCTCGGATTTCTGAGTAGCAGGGAATTTGATTACTTAATGCCAATAAGGCTAAGGAGATAGTTTCAGATCTTGGCTTTTTTCCCCTCTTTGGAATGATGGCAAAAATGTGAACTAAATATTTGTTTTATTAAGACGTCATTAGATCTCTGTGTGTAGAGATGTTTAAATGAAACAGCATCTTAGATGTATATGTGTATAGGTATATATGTTGTATATTTATATATAATATTTTATTGTGATGTTTATCTGTTGATCTTTTTAAATGCAGATTTAAGTCTCTACTGCTAAAAAAGAGGTGGTCTCCCCATTTGGTCAGAGCAATTCTCAACTATAGTCAAATGCTTCACAAGAAGGTGTGAATACAAAAATGTTAAGAAGCAATGGATTAGGCCATCTCTATTCTTATATGAAAGACTTATTCATGGGCCTCAGTTTGAGTTGCATTTACTGAGGTTCCTTTTTTCTCTCCAAGTTTTCCTTGATTATGATTCTTGGTTTGGTCTTTTATCCATGGTTCAGCTTTTAGTGAAAATTAATCATTTCTCTACTGGTCAGTTCAGTACAAGAACCATTCATGAAATGCTTATCTTATATAAAGCCCAATGCTAGGCACCCAAGACCATCTTTAGAGTGATTAACTACTGTCTCTATCCTTTAGGACGAGATGGAAAATTCTACAATGATAAATACAAGTTGTCAGATGGGGAGAAATATTATAACAAAGGGTTATGTGTGTTCTGAGGATGGAACAATTTATTTTGCCTTGGAATCAAGTAGGGCTTCCTGGAGGTTGTAACATTTGAATTAGCCTTTAGAGCACAAGCAGGATTTGAAGAGATAAGCTAGAGGAAAAGTGCAAAGTTTTAGACGTGCGAAAGCCCATAACGAGATTCAGAAAAGGAGATGATCCGTCTTGGGTAGAGCATTCATCCTTTGTGTGAGGAGAAATGGCAGGTCAATGTTGAAGTATAGAACACTTTCTATTTATTAGTGGTCTTGAAAGTTATACTCAGATATTTGGACTTTATTCTAAAAGAAAACAGAAAACTAGTAAAATCTTTTGGACTGAGAGGGTGCACCACAGTTTTAACTGTACCTTAGGAAGTTAACTGTCAGGGATGTGACAAATAACTTGGAGTAGAGAAAGCAAGTGGTGACAGGAGACCAATTGGGGGCTGTTCTAATAATCCAGGTATAGATGACATGATGTAGGATGGTGATAGTAGAAGCAGAAGTAAGGGAAGCATCCAAGAGACCTACTAAGTCTAGAATTGAATGTGGTGGGATACCTCAATGACAGAAATTTCTACTTTAGGGTGGTTGGTAAATGGAGAAACCATGAACTGAGATAAGGAAATTTAAGAGAGGAAGGTTGAAGGAGAAGGCAGTAATGCTTAAATTGACATTTTAAATACACTTTGATTATACATACCATTTCTTTTGTTTCTTCAAGTTTGTTATAGCCATTTGCTCTAGATTCCATTTTAGAATTACACCCTATTTTGCTTTTGATTTAAGGCCTTGACACTCTCTGACTCTTCCAAGGAGGAGAAGAAAAAGTGTTTTCTTTCTCTTACTTCTGAATGTATTTCTATTTTACCTAATCTCAAGGTATTTTCGAAGAATATCTTGAGCTTTACTCAAGATGGACTCTTTGACCTAACTCCTCTTTCTCTGGCCATACTCTTGAGGATGAGGCTATTTGAAATCCTTACTAATGCTTATAAGGATTCTCAGAGGTAGACAGAACTGGCCTTTACAAGGCTAGAATTGGAGCCAAACTGGATTCTTGGATCATGTGTCTCCTGCCGGTTATGAAGCTGCCAGACTCCATCCCAGTGGGTGGAAATGGACACCAGCCTCTGAGGAAGTGATGGCTGCACATGGGCGTCTGCTACCTCTGCTGCTTCCTCTCCTCCATGAGGAAGGAAACCGTGGGCTTTCCTAGGCATTTTTCTTGTTCTCTTAACTCAGGGGGACTGAAGAGTCTTGGACTTTGGAGTTTGGATAGTGAACCTAAGCCTGGAGGGGTTTCCAGAGAGCAGACGGTTCCCATCTCTGAACAGTTGTTACTTTCTTTCACCACCCCCCTTCCGGTGCTGTACAATTCATTCCATCTCCAGAATTTTAGTGCGCAGGGTTAGAAAATCTTAATGGAGTACCTGGAGTTCAAAGCCCACACAAGGCTTTAAGATGGAGACACTGAAATGGAAGGAAGGGAGTATACCACTGAACTTTTTTCCTGAAAATGAAATATAACTTATATAAATATTCAAACTCTTTCCTAACTTACTTGTCAGATTTGCATGCCACATATCCAATGACTAGTCCTCTTGAAAGACAGTGAGGAGGAGTGTTACTAAAATTATAAACGTCCACTTTTCATTGATAAAGCTTTTCTAAAGTTTGCACTATGAATTTGGTTTGTAGTTAGAATTCCCCAAATCAAATATTTACAAATTCTGGACAGCAAATTCATCTCTGAATCTTTAGAAAATAGTATGTAAAGCATAGATCTGTCTAACCAGATTGCGAAGGGACCATGTGCTTTATGTGCTTAACAACTTCTTCAGGCCATTTTAGGTCCCGTTTTCCATCCAAGAAAATTGAGAATGTTGTGCTTTTTTTTTTTTTAAACATTGTGGCACAAACTTGCTTCTCTAGTTTCGAATCCCTTGATTATTTCAACAAGAATGGCTAAGATAAAATAAATCTTCAAAAAGGACCTAAATATTGGCCTTTCCTACTGCTTCTAGCCCAAAAGCATGCATTAAATACTTACTATATACCCAGCATACTGAAGGGGGCTGTGAGGAGCAGAAAGAAGAGGAGCCCCATAGGAGCTCACTGCAAAGTTTCTGAGGGAGGAAGGGAGGCCTGGAGCCAAGGAATGGGGAGACACGCTCCTCAGAATCTCAAGGCTCTGATCCTTTAAATCCCCATCAGGGGGAAATGCTCAGAAGAAGAGCCCAGCGTCAGCCCTCCTCAGTCTTTGAGAGATGGAGTAGCAGGGTGACAGAATTGAGATGAGGTGGTGGACTGGTTTATTTGTGATAGACTGAGTGGCTTTAATTCTCCACAGTTGTGGGTTTGGGGACAGCAATGTAAAGGGCAGCATCTTCTTTTGTTAAATGTTAGCTTATGAGCAGCTCTCATGGCAAAATCCTCACCCTTTATGTCTTTTCTAATTCTTCATGGTATTCCCCACTAAAGGCAGCAGGTAAGTGTTGGGGTCTAGCCCTCAGAGAGGCTGATATTCTCCAGACACATCCACAGACCCTTGTAAGTTGAGAGCTGAATCCTCTGTCGGACACATTTTCCTTGTCAAATCATGCCTGTCCCACCTCGCTGACACTGATAGTCCTGGGAGCCAGTTCTGATGCCAACCTGTATTGAACTCCTAGACGTGAGTACACTTTTTTGAAGGGCAGCTTGGGCTAAAACTTGACCTTTGCGAGCTTTGGGAGGTGGGCAGGGGAGCAGAGTGCTGCTGGGGAGAGAGAGATTTCCTGGTTATTGCTACAGGGAGTCTGTTTACTTGCCTTCAAGGGTCACAGCCATCTGAATGGGCTTCTCTGGCTCTGCTCTTGGGTTTGGTTTCAGAGGACCCGGTCCTGTGGAATTCCGCTCCCCATCGCCCTCCCCTTACTCTGTGAGGTATGGGACTTTTATCCCACAGTACAGTTCAAGATTTCCCCAGGAGCACAGCAGCTTGCTTGCAAGAACAGCAGTTGGAAAGGCTGTTTCAAGTGGAGTTTACTGTTGTTGTATAAACCTTCATTTAAAATTGACTATAAAATGTTTCTGAACCTGCCAAACACGCATTAAAATATTTTGCTCCATGTATGCCTATGTGTAACATTTGGTTTCTAAAGAGCTTTAATCAAGTAATCTTCAAGTAGGAAGTTATTCATCTTTATTGCCAGTCGGGTCTCAGTGGTGGTCGTGGCAACAATCTTTTTATTGCTTCTGTGTTTAGTTGTTCTTTGACATGATAGAAGTCAGCTGCAGTTCAATGAGCTCACTATTTGTGCAACTTAATTGCTTGCTTCCTTCAATACATACTCAATTTTTCCTTTTATGAGCAGGGCTGTTGGAAAAATTAAGCTTAAGGATATAGCCATCCACTGTTAATTAACCTCCTTCCCAAACACATTAGTAAAATAGGTCAAATAACTGCTGAGTGCTAAGTGTACTGTTCCTAAGGTCCTCCTCAGCTGAGAAGTGAATCCTGTACTAAGTGAACAAATGTTGGAGCTTTGAGCATTTTCTGGAAGCGGTGATGACATAAGAATAATGCTCTGTAACACAGCATTCCCTGCTGCACCATCTCCTTGAAGTTGATATATTGTTTGACTTTGTCTGGCTCAACCATGGGTTTAGTTTGTTTTATGTTATATCAACTTTAAAAGAAATAAAAAGCCCCTTCTCTCTCTCTCTCTCTCTCTCTCTCTTTCTTTCTAGGTACTGCTTACTTTCAAAGGAGGATCCTAAATTCAGCTTCCGTTTTAGATAGTGACCACTGCTGTCATTTTGACTCACAATTCCTAGAACAATCTGAATATTTGTGAGGATGTATATTTGTTTGTGATGAGTATAAAAATATGCTCAGTGAGGGAACTTCTCTATTAAAGTAGATTTATATAGAGCTCTTATAATGTCTTTCTTGTCAGGGTTATATTCGAATGGAAAATCACTTTAATTGCAGTGGTGAAGCGCTGATTGGAGCTTTGCCAGCTTGGCAGAAAATATTTTGAAGTTTATAGACTTACAAAGAAAAAAAAAAAGAAAATGTGATAGTTCCTGAGTTTGGTAGAAGACAGGAAAATGTCAGGGTTCAGTTTATACTTTTAAAAGGAGCAAAGCAAATGCGAACAAAATTAAAATGGAATACTATGCCAGAGCTCAAAGCTGAAGATCACATTTGTGATATTTATTCTCTATCTCTAGTTTCCATATTTAGCCTTTAATTAGGAACGAGTGGGGGAGGAAAAAAAAAAAAAGAAACACAACCAACTCTTCAAATAAATCTTAAACCGATAAATACAGAAATTTCTTTAAGATTATTACTCAGTTGCAATCTAAATCTTACAGCTATATTTTCTTTAGGTAGAGATCTACATTTCTAAAATCATCTGCTCTGATAAGATCATCACCAAGTAATCATTGATTCAGTACTCTTCCAAGCTCTCAGGGCCTCCCGATTTGGGCATAGCTCTCGTTTGCACTTACTGTCAGTGAGAAGCATCTTGGAGCACCTTTTTTTCCAGTGTGATTTCAGGATATCCATGACACAGAATGATGTTGAAATGGTAAGCTTTGGGCGTCTTGTTTTGCCTACCTGCTGGAGGGCTAATGATCCTTTGCCAGTCTAGACCCCAGGGGATTGTTAGGAAACTTGATTAGCTAATGCTTGTCCGGAGACTTGAAACAAAAAATGTTTTCCCTGTATGTTACTTTGTCCCCCGGTAAAGCTTGCAAGAACGACCTCATTCATATTCATTAGTTGTGGGCGCTAAAGTTTAGCCTCTCTTTTCTCCACCTCCCGCCCCCCC
>LNAC01000145.1:2770511-2783525 GCA_002007465.1 Ailurus styani
TCTGAGATGCAAATGGAAGACTATTGACACATGGAAAATAGTTGAACCATCTGAAAGGTTGAGTATGAGAGGAGGGGCATTGCATTCTCACGTGCCTGTAGATACTTTTGTCTCTATCATTTGTGCTGATGGCTCACAGATTCCAGATTGTGCGTGGTGGTGGTGGTGGTGTGCTATAACTTTTGGTGGAGAAAGAACTGTTATGAATCAAAGTCAAGGGATTGAGTTAAAGCTTTTATTCCTATCTAACCAATTATGGTGGCAAATTTCATATCTTTTAAAAGTAGAAGATACTCATCTATAAGAAAGGGGGAAAGTAGAAGTCCAGGACTGGTGGGTACAAGAAAGTACAGAATCTTGAAAAATTTTGAGGTCTTTAGTCTAATATTCTAGAAAGTAGTCTCACACAGAGCCCTGTTGCCAACCTGCATGAAGCGTTTTCGCAAATACCAGGTTTAACTTTTTAAATATTGTCTTTAGAAGAGCCAGACCTTTGCCTCAGGAGAACATGTTGGGTCATGTTAAGCTTCTGTGAGTTGGTATCTTGCTCATCTTATAGATTCTTTTATTATTTCTTTAGGCTGTGTTCCTTTTTTCTTAGGGGTATATTTTCTAGCCATCATTGATTGATTTGAAAAAAGCACATCCCCGAAGGGAGAGTGTGGAGCCATCTAGATACTTCCTACTATCGGCAGGTGGCGCTGTGGACACTACAGTAATGAAGAAACTGACATTTAGGAGGCAAAGATGCAAGGGGGAAAGCCGGATGATGAGATGGCTTGAGCTCCTCATCGGCTCTCAGGGAGCGTCTCAGGGCATCTCAGAAAGCCATAAGCCAGTTCTGAATGTGGGAAGCTGTGTGGATTAGCCTTCTGAGAACTTTCTCTCTGATTTTTAAAGTCTGCTTTCAGGCTGCATCAATTGATACCTGTTTAAATTCTACATGTATGCTATTGCCCCAAGTCAAAACACAAACTTGAAGGGAGGATCTTTAGGGAATTTAGAAATCAGTATTTACTCATATCCTAAAACTGCAGAATGTGAACTAGGATCTCAAGCCTGGCGTGTTTGTAATATAGAACTACATTTCATGCTCACAATTACTATCCATTAAATAAATCGTATTAATCATTAACATGTTTCCTTAATTATATTAAGGAGGCAGTGAGGACGTCCATTCTCCTCTGCGTTCTCAGTCATCTATGACTCTGCTTATCTTTACAAGTTTATTTGAAAGAGATTTCTGTAAACCAATTTTTAGAAGACACTTTGTGTGTAAATTTTTGCTTCTTTGAAAGTGCTGCATTTGGTGGTCAAGTTGAATAAAGATATAACAACAATGACTTACTTCCAAGTGAAGCCTTCCTGAGGCAGCAGGAACTTTCCAAGGCTCTTTTGTGAAGGTTGGTGCCTGTCTCTTTTTCCCTGAGACGTCAGAAGGGAACTCCTTTTGTAGATCAGACCAGAGGCAGATGGAGGTCCTGGGGAGGAAATGTAATTTCTCTCAATAAATGTTTCATAAGCTGAGGCCTCTTGGGAGCACTGCCTTTCTACAGAAATGTGGACTTTTCTCCCTGGTGAATTTCTGCTCTCTGGAGCAGATATTTGGAAGACTTTTCCTCTCTGCCTCCAGGGCTAGAAAACACGGGTGTTCTAATGGTGACGGAGCCCATCTTCCAAGGGGACAGCTGAGGGAGTTGTGAAGGTGTGGACGCCAGTCCAGAAGTCAGAAGTAGATGGATGGGCCATCCGATTGTACACGAAGGCAAGGAACGAGGGGCGGAAGTGGGGAGAGGAACAACGAAGCTGACTTAGGACAAGGTGGCAGAAATCAGGATCTGAGAGTGGGAGGACAGGATTTCAGGGGCCAGTTTTAGTGGTCTCCCACCTCTCACCCAAGTCTAGAACCTTGCATGTCCCAGCCTACCCAGTCCAGTGGGAGCTGGGCAGGCAGCTGGCTGAGTTGCCCAGGGAGGATGCCGTGAGTGGTCTCACCACGTGGCTGGAAAGTCTGACCAACTAAGGGGACCTGGGAATGGAAACCAGTTTACTGTATATTCAGAAACAGGGATATTTCTGATTCACCAGGGCAGGCTCCTCTCTTATTTCTTGGAACAGATTGCTCTCTTCTGAGCCTGGAGCTTGGGCAGTGCTTGAGCAGCAATGAGGAGCATAAGTTTCCTGTCACTTCCTCTTTGGCAGGTTGTGTCTGCAGACACTGGCTCCCATACCCCATAATTACTTTTTCACATTTTTTAATATAGTAACACATGGTTGGGCTTGTGGTGGGGGAACCAAGTGATGCCTCCGGGCCATGAACACTATAAATAACTTCAGGGATTGTTTTATATGGTTAGGGAAGGAAGCAGTTTCTTTCTTAAGAAATAGCTCCAAGCAAAGAAGCAGGGTGTAAGAACAAATAACTTTTATTTTCAGGAGCCCCTTTGCCTTTTGTATTTCTCTAGAGATCAGAGATCTCATTGGTAATTTGTTTTCTCACCGTGTGATACCAGCTCTTAATCTGAGTGGTTGGTGCAGCCATCTTGTTGTTTAGAGAAAAGTGTGTATATTTTGTTTATGAATGTGACACTTAAAGCAATCAAGTCCATTCCCTAGGGTTAGCTTCTGACTGTGAACTCCCTGATGGGCAGCCACATGCAGGTGTATGTGCTGATCGAAGGCCCGTGTTGTTGGAAGGGACAGCAATGAGCAATCTAAAATAATTCCTCATGACTTCAACACAATTTTTAAACCATCCAAGGTGGTGTAAACTTAGAGCTTCCTGGGAATAGAACTTTCGGACATTTGTTGTTGAGTTTATTTACCATTTTTCATTGGCAAGAAGTTCTTCCTTTCATTTACTCTTTCAATGTATTTAAATTTTTTGCTTCTTATTTATTGAATGGAGGTTGACAACAGCTGATTAAGATTACCTTTTAATAACTGCCCTTTATATGTTTCAATAGCCTGGTCTCTAAACTTGCATATAATTTAATAATTAACACTTATATAAGATAAACCCTATTATTTATTACATAGAAATCTAATAGAAAAATTTCTACATATAGCAGAAATATCCCAAAAACACGCTGTAGATTTCACTATAGGGTATTATGCTTTAGCTTAACTCATATTTGTATAAATTTGATTTGCACAATTCCCTTCTAAAGCAGAGCAAGTACTTTGGATTATCTTTGCATTATACATAATGTCTTTTTGTAACATATTTACACTACAAAGAGGCAAAGATAGTAGCCCAGTGAAGGAAATATAAAACTACAACTGAGGTGCCTGGCTGGCTCAGTCAGTAGAACATGCAGCTCTTGATGTCAGGGTTGTGAGTTCAAGCCCTATGTTGGGCATGGAGCCTACTTACAAAACAAACAAAACAAAACAAAATAAAATAAAACAAAACACAAAACCAAATCCACAACTGACTTAGGCATTAAAATACTTTGTTTCACCCTTAGCAAATTCATTCACTGAAGTAAAACTATATGGGCAAATGGAGCTGATTTTACCTCTTGGATCCTGCATCAGTATTGTATAGTCAGTGGGGGAGCAGGGACAAAAATTGCAGTGAGAGGCAAGTCTGTGGGACAGGGAAAGGGGCAGTGGGACACATTCCCAGAGTTGGGGGGAAGCATGAGGAAAACCCAAATCCATATCCTTCATTCTTTTGGGCCAATATTTGCTAAACTCTGTGGCACTATGCTCCAGGTTTCCAATCTGACAAGCACAAATGGAAATTTCTCCCTCTTTCAAAGAGAAACTGCATTTTACTTCTCTCCTGAAAATGTGTTCTAGACAGTGGTGGTTCCCTCTTCAGAGGGCTTGACCTGTACACCTAATGCTGTAGTGTTTGCCTCTCTGATGAGTCACAGAGACTGTGGTTGGATTGTCATCTTCAGTAAATGATGCTGTTTGATAATTTTATTTTAAAGACTTCTCTAGTGTTGTGAATCTGATAGAGCATGTGTTTTGATGTGGCATGCTGACAGCTACAATCTCTGTCAAAAGGAACTATGATGGATTAAATAGCAGAATGCTTTTCTCTCATGGAGTAGCAGCACTTATGAGGGAAAAGGTCCATATTGTTTCCTGGACCCTAACACCTGAAATCCTGCATGAAGTCCTATTGGATTAACTGGGCCGGCACCACAACTGCGAGTTCTTATTGACTATACAGGACAAAAAGGTCCTAACACAAACAACCCCTGTTATCAAGTCAGCCCTTTACGAACAATATTTCCAGAAAGTACTTGTACCTGTTCTCTGCCATGTTACATTTTTTGAGATGATTGCACGCTATGCTAGGGAATGGCGTGTTGCCAAAAGCAGAGTCTGCCTCCTGGAGTTTCAATAGTGTTCATTATGAAGGAGAAGAAGTTTCTATTCCTACCCTTGGAAGGAAAAAGGCAGTCACAGATAAAGTGTATGATATGATTACCGTTGCTTTAGATAACCACAAGTATTACTTCCGACATGATAAGGCATTGTTTTCTGTCTTGATCATACAGAACTTGGCTGAGCCTTTTTAAGAAGGTGGGGGTGGGAGGGGATTTTGAAGGCCACTTGATCAGTTTGGAACCTGTGGAAGCATGAGGTTGCCACGTAGATAAAAATCAACACTGGCTTTAGCTACCACAGCAATTGCAGTGAGGTTGGGCGAGCCCTGGGAAGAGGTTTGGAAAAGGGGAGCACATGGCTGGCCCTAGCGACTCCCTCAGAGTGATTTAGAGGTCTTGTGAGGAGACATTGTGCGTATCAGAATCTGCTAGGTGGTTCTTCTTCTTGTGCTAACCTCGTTCATATTAGGTTCTTTGGGAGAGCTAGGATGCTCAGCTCCTCAGAAGGGTGTATATTAGGGAGGAAGATTTACATTTAAATAGTCAAGCAGAAGTGTTAACCCTCAATACCTGATTTGCTGGAACAAATATGAACAGGGAAGTTACGAGACTGATGAGAATTTAATGAATATTCAGTTACAGAAGGGAATTACAAGTCTGCTCTTGACAACTGGGATGCTACTCAGGCAAATATTGTTTTAGACTTTCAGTAACCTTTATTTTATTTTATTTTTAAAAATTTTATTTATTTATTTGACACACAGAGAGAGATTACAAGTAGGCAGAGAGGCAGGCAGAGAAAGAGGAAGCAGGCTCCCTGCTGAGCAGGGAGCCTGATGCGGGGCTTGATTCCAGTACCCTGAGATCATAACCTGAGCCGAAGGCAGAGACTTTAACACACTGAGCCACCCAGACGCCCCTCAGTAGCCTTTAGTAGGAAAACCAGACAAGAGGATAAAACTCTTAAGTTGAGGGAAATTAGAATAATCAAGAAGTAAGAAATGGCAGTTTCTCCTTTCTGATACTTTATCAAGTGACTAAAAGGTGGACTAATGATTACAACATGAAATCCAGAGGGGAAAAATCAGAATAGAATCTGCGGATTTAAAATAAATGTATGCACTATGTGTATGCATGTAATCATGTATGTGTGTGTATGTAGTTAAAAAGAAAAAACTCCCAATTTGATTATTAGTCATTTCGGCAAAGTATCCAAGGTGTCAAAAGAGGCCAGATGTATATAGAACACTCTCCTTAAAATGTAATGGGATGTGTTTTGATGCTTTTTGTCCCTTGAGACTGGTGACAGCAAGGACCAGTGTTAAGTATAAGAAAAAAAGAACAGAGGATTCAGTTTCTCTGGCTTCTCCAATTCCTATGATTGTTGATACTACACTCTGGGATTGCATTTTTACCACCTCCTGATACAACCGTTGGCAGACAGGGTGCTGAAGATGGGGTGATTTTGCCTACATGAGCTCTTGTCCTGGCTCAGTTGTAATACTTGGAATGACACTCAAGGCTGTAGTTCTCCAAGAAGAGACCACTTCTCTGTTTTGAATGGTAACGAGGAAAAAGTTCTACATCCTCCTTAACTTGCTGTCTTCAGTTTTCTGTCCTTCATGAGAGATGCAATTAAGCTTGAGAACTTCCCTTTTTGCTTAGCAGGGATGTGATTACCCAACTTTTGGCAAAGTAATTAGGATTAACCAGATGGAAATGCTATTTAAGAGCCAGGTATTAGGGTTTAGCCTTTTAAAAATTAAAATATCCTCAGATGAGCTTTATTTGTATTTCCCTTACAGTCCTTCACGTGGGCATGGCCAGTGGTGGAAATGTGGCTCAGAAGTTTCTGAATACTAACGGTAGCTCTCCAGACAGTTTGGATAGACTCTAGCCAGGGGCTTGGCCAACAAGCTGATATGTACCTTTTTCCATTGTTAGCTGTCTCTTTGGTGCCCAGAACTGAAGCCTGTATCCCTGCCTTGCTAGGTTTGTCTTAGAGATAGGGTTCCCCTAGCACCTTGCCTGCCTGTCGCTGAGTTTCTGGAGGGCTTTTGTATTGGAGAGACCCTCTACTTTAGGAAGTCAGGATATTGAGAAGGCACTTGGCTGTGTGGCTCCCTCCATGCCATTATGAACTGGGAATAACCCCCATGGAATTCGTCTTACTAGTGAGCTCTCAAGTTCCTTATAAATTATATCTCATCTGTCTCTTTGTAAAGAAGGTTTCTTGTGGACATAATTCTTGTCACTTTCCATTCTTTTCTTTACACTTCGGCTCCTGGAGTTCTCCTTGCCGGAGACGGGGATTGGCTCCCTTTCTTGGGAAGGGTTTGAGAACTCCTGCCGCTCAGGGTTATGGCAGATTTGCTGTTGTTGCCTTGCTGCCTTCTTTTCAAAGCGCCGCAGGTCACATGATGACTTCCAGGCCCAGATGGGGAGACAATGTGGATAAAAGTATTTAGCAAGAGATCAAAAACTGGGCTGCACTTCTAAATGGCTTGCCTTTTAGAAAAAGCACATTAGCCTCTCACCCAGATGCGGTTGTGGGTAACTGTCAATACGGCACACAGGTGGCACGGTTATCTGGCCATTTACTGCCTGATGCCTTGGCGACTGCTGCCAGCCCTTCAGAAATAGGAAATGACTAATGATGTGGTGGAAATTATGAACCAGGATTAATAAAACTTGAAAAGGAACAGTCTTCAGTGTTTGATCCTCCTTGGAGGAAGTTAAGTCTGAGTCCTAGATTCTTTTCCCTGAGGTGTTCTTCTGATTTCTTCTGATTACTCGGCTGTGGTGGGAATCTAGGCTGGAGCTGGGAACAGTGAACCAGATGGTGCAGGAAGCAAAGCCCTGCTCCGCATCCCTGAAGGTCCAGACACATGCACAGCTCTGCAGTCCATCTGTGAAGAGTTCAGTTAGAGGAGGCACAAGTACAAAATAAATATTTAATTTTTCAGGATTGAAGTTGTGTGCCTGCTCATGGAGAACATTCTGGAAAGACTTCTTTCACTACCTGCATGATTTCCCTACTTTCTCCTTAAAGACAACTGTGGGAATGTGACTATGTTTTAGGGATTTGGCGTTCTTCTTTTTTGTTTGGGAATCAAAATGCCTTT
This sequence comes from Ailurus styani, assembly GCA_002007465.1. Classification (NCBI taxonomy): domain Eukaryota; kingdom Metazoa; phylum Chordata; class Mammalia; order Carnivora; family Ailuridae; genus Ailurus; species Ailurus styani. The sequence goes on from LNAC01000145.1 coordinate 2,777,986, forward strand.
TCCTTAAGACCCATGGTCAAGCATTTCTTAACAATACTACAGGCCTGTCTTCTCTCCTTTTCCCTTCTTTGGCTCACATTCTCAGGCTCCTCTATTCCACATGGAAAAATGTTAAGTAGACAGAAGGAGAAATGTATATATTGATGAAATAGGTGAAGCCAGCCTGAAGCATAGTGGAAAGAAAACCAAACTCTGAATAAAGAGGTTTCTGCTTCAGGCCCTTTTTGTTTTGTGACCTCCAGGAAGCCCCATCAGGCTCGGTGAGCCCCAAGATGTCACTTTTATGGTGATGGGTAACCAGGTATCTGCTAAGGATCCCTCCTGCACTCATTAAAACACATCTGTGTGTGATGTTCTGCTCTGAGCTAGTCTTAGTTCCCTTGACTGAGAATACTCCAGTCTGCCCAGGAGCCCAGCCTGGCAGCCCCAGAGAGGAGCATCATGGGCAGGTCTAGGAACAGTGGTGGAGCACACCCAGTTGCCACAGCAGGATGTTAATACTTGGGTGATGCCTTACAGATCAGCTGGGTCTGGAAAACCCCAGAGAGTATTTCTAAACCCTCTAAAGTCAAGATAACTCTTGAGTTGGCTGATCAAGTCCAGCTAGGCCACAGAAGAATCAAACTAAACTGGCCACCTACAGTTTCTGATTCTGGTGAATCACCGTAGCCCTAATCTCGGGCCAGGTTAGGGTTGCCAGAATGTCTTTGTCGCTTGGCAGGATATGGGTATATATGTTGAGCTTGAGTGCATGTGTATGAGAAAGAGTGAGTGTGATTGTGTGTGTGTGCGTGTGTGTGCGCACACACACACGCACACACGCCTGCACGCACTGGAAAAGTAGGAGAGAGGCTTAGTAAAGAAGCTAAGTGGTTTAGCAAATTTATGTGAGAGCTGGGAACTAAGGAATGACGCTAAGAAGAGACAAAGTAGCATATGATCTTGCTTTATCCGCTCAGCATCTCTTCCTGACCTGCTCAAGACAATGAAATCCTTAATGCTAGTAACAATAGCTAACATTTGTTGAGTAATTACTAAATGCCAGGCCATCTTTTAGTGAGGTACTTAATCTCTCTGCCTCAGTTTGCGTGGCTGTAAAATGGGGATAATCACAGAACCTACCTCCCAGGGCTGTTGTGAAGGGCAAATAGGTTAATATGGATGAAAGACTTAGGATTGTTAATAAAGGTGGGTGAGTTAAAATAGGGGAAGTTCAGAACAGAGCCTGGCACAGAGTATGTGCTCAGTGACAGCTGTTATCCTCTCCATTTAATGTGCAGGGAAGTGGAAGCTCAGAGGGGTTCAGTAACTTTCCTGAACTCTAGAGCAGGAGGAAGTTGAATGCAGCAGCCTGACTCTGAAGATCCAGACCTCTACCTTCCCATTCTGGACCTTCATCAGGGATCCTGTCCCTTGTGGCTGAGCTTTGTCAAGTTAATGCTAGCTGGATCCTTGAGGGCATTTGGAAAACAAGTTCCTTTAGAACCTGGGGCTCTAGGAGGATGAATTTTACAAAAACCTACACTGCATTGCCATGTCCTGGCTTTTTCTCTTGTGCCACCTTAGGACTGCTGTGAGCCCATGACATTGTCCCTCCCCGGGTCCTAGGGCCAGTTCTGAAGAGAAAGGCTCTATGTTTAAGATAAATCTTTGTGCTTCTTTTGGCTCTTACTCCCAGCACATTCCTGTCAATTGGCTTTGCACAATAATGAAAACAGATGATTTAATGGACATACAGTAGTTAACATAAAGACTATATTTTCCTCTTGCTTTGTTATCTTAGCTATTCCCTTACAAAATAAGAAGGTTAAAAAAAAAAACCTGGTAGCACAGAAATTGAGGTCCCAAATGCCAGGGAAAATACAACATCTCTTTGAATAAATGCTTTTATTTGTTCTCTGATGGCTGAGTCTTTACACTAGAAAAACAAATGGATAGACCTGTAACCGAGTTTCCTCAAATTGAAGACCCTCTCCCTGGCTCCTGGGAAAATGCTGGCCATGAGGCTAGGGCTTCCCACATTGATCAGGGTAATGAGAAGATGGGAAGACAGTAAGGGCCAATCTCTGAGCATCCCTCATACTGGGAAGGAGGATTGGGTCTCACGTGGCTGCTCAGAGTGGAGGCCAGGATCCCCTTCTGGGGCTCTGGGGGTACTGTGACTAGGGTCAGGGCCCCAAGGCAAGTGGTGTGCTAGACATCAGGGAAATTGCATTGTAGTCCATCTCTCCTTTTCTCCCTCTCCTTGCCTCCCCAGGAAGTCCTGAGAAATTTTATACAGGGGAAACAGGGAGAGGAGAAGTGAGCCCTGAGGACGACCTTGAAAAGGAAAGGTTGTGTGGGATAGAAGAGGGAGCTTAGATGCCCAGTTGTGGCTAGCCAGCCAGACCTTGGCCTTCTGCTGTGCAGATGTGTAGGCACAAGCCGAGGGGCCTCTTCAAGGCTGCCTTGCCGTGCTGCCTCCCGTTCTCTGAGCCAAGACTTGTGATTTACTCAGCAGCCCCGATTCCACTTCTGAGCACAACTGGCCTCAACTGCTGAAGCTTCTGCCCATTTCTGTGCTGAGGCCTGGCATGGCTCGGGCTCTGCCCTTGGGTGCTGGTCCACCCTGCCCTTGGTTCTGGTATCCTGCTTCCACAGTTAGCTAAAAGGCCAGCCACTGGGCTTGTGGAGCTGGACCCACAGTGGCCCTTGTCTGGCGCTGTGCAGAGGTTTGCTTTCTTCCTATTTGCAATGTTGTCTCCAGGCTGGCACTTGAGTGAGCCCAACTGGCCATCACAGCCACACAGTCAAACAAAGGTCTTTTAAGAGAACAATTGTCATTTGTTTCCCAGTTGGCATTTCTGGAGATTTAGCAGGATAATCTTGGATGTACGTCAGCAGGCATGAGCAGGAATCATCTTAATCCCTAACAAGGCATACAAATGAATTGGGACTTCATGAAAAGTGTACAAAGAATTTCTCTTTCTTCTTTCTGCTTCTCAGTTCCGGCTGTAGTGGGGTGTTGGGGGAGGACAAGTTGAATCCTTTTGCTGCAGCTACCTGCTGCAGAGATGGGGGCTTGGCTTTGGGGATGTTCTGGTCAAACGTACGCTCCTCATTCCTGAAGAGAGCTTCTCTGCCCCACACCCCTGTCACAAGTAAATCCCCTGAGGGCTTGGCTGGGAAACACAGCTTAGACTCTTCCAGTCCTTCTTTTAAAGTCCTGCCTTGAATTAGCCTCAAAGAGGTGACTACCACAGTCCTGATCCCATTTGGTTTTACAACAGCAAATGAACTCCACAAGAAGACACGTCCAGCTTTCCTCCAGAAGGAGAGACAGTCGAGAGGGTATTCAAGGGTCTCCTCTCCATAGTTCCTCCCCGTGATTCCTTCCTCCTCCAGCGCCACCAATTTTGTCAGACCTGTCTGGGAAGAGGGGCGTTCCAGGGGGCAGGTTACCTCCTCCCCCTGCAGAGTGAGGCTCCGAGGCGCCCGTGGTGATAACAGATCTCTTTTTGAGTTTGGGCCAGAGAGTAAGGAAATGTGTGGAACAGCCTTTTCCTCTCAACAGAGCAAGAGTTGTTGGGAATCTTTCCTTTTCGTGTTTGGTATGTGATCCACTGTGCTTGTTGTTACTATTCCATCGAGTTTTCCTAGTTGTATCTGTATAGAAGATTTCGACCTAATTTGTACTCTCCAAGGTTTTTTTTCTTCCTATATAGAGGCAAATTGTTTTATCAAATAAAATGAGAGCTTTTAAGTGATGCTTACCTCCAATCAGTTATTCTTTGAAGACTTGCTTTTCTCCCTTTTCCTATTTTTTTTTTAAGATTTCATTTATTTATTTGAGAGAGAGAGAAATAGTGCTGAAGACCCATTGTCTTTGGGACAGGTCTGCGCTAGATGGTCAACCTTGTTGATCATCTCCCATCCCTTCCCACTGGACTCTTCGATCCAACTTTTTTACCTCTCTTCAGCACTCTAATTGGTTTCAGACTTTTCAAACTTGGCTTTGCACAGGTTGTTTCATCTTCATGAATATTCCTCCCCTTCAATCTCCTCACAGCCATCTTCTTTGCCTAGTTAATATGAGTACAGTGTGCTCCCATGATAACTAGTGTTTACGTCATGCATGGTTCTTACGTATATTGTAATTGTTATTTTATATCATTGTCTCTCCAAGTGGTGTTAGAGTCCTAGGTATTTGGTAAACATGAACCTTTTTTGGTCCCACTCTTATATCTACAAGTATGAATTTTTGGGCGGAGGGGATAGGAATCTTCATTTTAATGTAGTGCTTTAGCTGTTTTTTAAGCCGAGTAAAATCTGAGCACAAATGGTTTCTATGAAGTCATGAATCTTGCCTCTTTCTATTTCATCATCAGAGCCTACCACAGTGGCTAGCATAGAGAGGGTTGCCAGTAAATATGGAATGAATGAACGAGCAGGATATCAAAGAAAGTGTAGGGCATGAAAAGGGGGGGAAGACCTTAGCAAGAGAATGTGATGATGTACCTAGAGTCTGTGATAGGCAGCTCCAGGAAGTGAGGACAGAGCAGCAGTTTTATTTCTCTAAGTGCCAGAGTGTGCAGTTGGAAATAAACTCTTTAGGCAATAGGAATTTACTACAATAACACTTTTAAGGTATTGTTTAAGGAAACATTTCCAGAAGCAGCACTCAGTAGCTATACGTTGAGAGAGGCTGAAAGCATGTCACGTAAGACAGGGCAGAAATGTATTCAGAGGATGGTGTGGACTTGGTTTCTGGTGGGAACAGAGAGACTTTTTGAGGAACAAACTCTTACACTTTGGTAGTTGATTTTATTTTGGGAATAAAGGCAGAGATGCTGTCTAAGAAAGAGTCCAAGATTTGAGTACTGTGTAGCCAAGAGACACTGTGAGATTCATGTTAGAAACATGGATGCTAGAAAGAGTAGCAGCATGAAAGGGGTGAATATGAGTTTCACTTTGGACATGTGGAGTTTGAGGAGCTTAGGACACAGGTGCAAGTGAATCACTCATGGGACAAACACTTAAATGAGTGCCAAGTAAGTAGAGTGTCCATCTTTGAGACACATACATGCTGGTGGGGAAGAAAGAAATGTAAGAAGAAACACTACAATAATTGAATAAATGTGTATAAAACAGATAAGACAGCTTGGGGGAATAGAAGAGGGTCTGACTAACTGGGAATACAGAAAGACTTTGATCTGGGCCACAAAGATTGACTAGAATCTTAACTCGCAGGAAAAGAGAAGGAATGGCATTTTAGGGACATGGAAGAAAGGCCATGATGTATTCATGGCAACTACAGTGAGTGTTGTTGCAACACAAGCTACAAGGGGATAAAGTGCTGGAAAATAAGATGAAGCCCTAGTTTGAGGACAGGTAGTGGGCAAACCTTTATGCCAAGCAAAGGAATTGGATTTCTTCCCATGGACAATAGAGAGTGGAAGTTTCTAAACAGGGTGTGGCATAATTAGGTTTCTTTTTTTTTTTTTTTTTTAAGATTTTTTATTTATTTATTTCACAGAGGGAGAGAGATCACAAGGAGGCAG
>LNAC01000145.1:2783608-2929421 GCA_002007465.1 Ailurus styani
GAGCCCGATGCGGGCCTCGATCCCAGGACCCTGAGATCATGACCTGAGCCGAAAGCAGAGGCTTTAACCCACTGAGCCACCCAGGCGCCCTAGGTTTCATTTTAAAAGGAAGCTAGACTGTTCTAGTAGAATAGTGGAGGCTAGACTAAATGTAGGCAGTCTGGTTGCCAGAAAGAAGGCTTCGAATTGTTGCAATAATCTAAGAGGATGATGGGCATCTCTGGCCAGGCCAGTGATGATGGAAACATGGAGGCTACATTTGGTGAAGAGGTGGATGGGCATGGGGCACAGGGACAGATACCAACTTCTATCATATAACTTCAGAAGATAACTCTGGGGTTTCTAGCTCTGGATCCTGGGTTGACACCTTTTTCTGTGACAGATAAATAGAAGAGAAAATGTATGTTTGCTGCTTGCAATGGGAATGAAGTCTGTTTTGGACATCACGATGGGCCGAATTGTGTTCCCCCCCAAATTCGTATGTTGAAATCATAATCCCCCTAACCTCAGAATGTGACTATATGTGGAAACAGGGCTTTTAAAGAAGTGATTAAGTTAAAATGAAACCATTAGAGTGGGACCCTAATCCAGTGTGAATGGAATTCCCCAGATTCCCCAGAAGAGGAAGAGATGCTAGGGATGTGCATGTGTAGTGGAAAGGCCGTGTGAGGGCAAGTCAAGAAGAGAGGCCTCAGGAGAAACCAAACTCGCTGACAATCTTGATCTTTCAGCTTCCAAAACTTTGAGAAAATAAATTTTTATTGTTAAAGCCACCTTGTCTGTGGTATTCTGTTATGGCAGTTCTGGCAGACTAATAAAGACATGATGAGCCTGAAGTACCTTGAGATACACTTGGTGGAGTTATTGGAAATAGGAGGCTGGGGTTAGGAAGAAGAATCTGGGCTGGAAATCAAGATTTGAAAGTCATCAGCAGATGATGAAAGCAGTCCACTTTACTCTTGTGAAATCTGAATGTGAAAGGAGTTGTCAGAGGAGAAGCTTGAGGCAAAGAGATTTGAGGAAGGGACTAAAGATACAGAAGCAAGTAGCTATAATGATGGACAGCTACTGGAGAAGGCAGGAGAGGGTGAAGGGCTGGCTTTACTGAAGAGATAGGGATGAACTAAGACAAGAACTACTACTGCTGTGTGTAATTTCAGATGTCAAGGTAGGAATACTTGAGGGGTCAGGTTTCCATGACATTGACAAAAGGCAGCTGATTCGGGAGGATAGAATCAGATGCTTCCGTTGAACATACAACCATAGAGAATTTGTTTTCCTTTCTGGCCATTGAGCTATGCCCTAATAAAATTAGCATTTCTACAGCATTTGTCAAATGTTTTATTTTCAAAATTACATCTACATGCATAAATACAGTTTAAAATATGTATATATAGGGCGCCTGGGTGGCTCAGTGGGTTAAAGCCTCTGCTTTCGGCTCAGGTCATGATCTCAGCGTCCTGGGATCGAGGCCCACGTCGGGCTCTCTGCTCAGCGGGGAGCCTGCTTCCTCCTCTCCCTGTCTCTCTGCCTTCCTCTCTGCCTACTTGTAATCTCTCTCTCTGTGTCAAATAAATAAATAAAATCTTTAAAAAAAAAAATAAAATATGTATATAAATGTGAGGGTATTACACATATATTTTTGTTGGCATGTTCCTTTTTATGATTTCTTTTCCTTTTTTACTCATCCCCTCTTTTCCCCAGTCACCAGTCCTTGGGCTGTAACCCACAACGATAACCTGGTTTATAATCTCCCATATTTTTTTCTCCATGCTTTTACATTAAATGAAAATATATATATGCACAGAGAGAAATATATGTATTTATTCCTATGTAGTTTTAGTGGCTTAAAAACAAAGCTAGGAATATATTATATCCCATTTTCTGTGTCCTGCTTCTCTCAGAATACTTTTTAGAAATCCCTGTAAGTCATCTGGTACGTGTTTAATTCATGGTGTCCACATACCATAATTCATTTAATACTTACTGATGGAAATTCATTTGATTTGCTTGTTTTATCTGTTCCAAAAAATACTACAACAGTCAGCCTCATATATTCCTTTTGTTTTTGTGCTTTTCACAGGTTCTAAGGAATGGAATTACTCAGCCAAATGGATATATGTCTATTTAGTTTCAGTAGATTTTGCCAGACTGCTCTAAGGGCCATAATAACATTTTCACCAGCGAAGTAGGAACATATTATTCTCTTCGTTCACCTTAAGTATAATAGGTTACCCCTCTATTAAAGTTTTTCTGTTCTGAGAGGCGTAACTGATGTTCCATTGTTACCTTAATTGAATTTCCCTGACTACTGTTGAATGTGAGAATTTTATCACATTTTTTAACCATTTAGATTTGCTTTGCTCTACCTTTTATCTTTAAAGTCTATAGTATTTTTTGCCATACAGAATATACATCTATTTCTCTTTTATGGCATCGGGATTTCCACTGTTGGTTAAGGCCTCCCTAACCATAAGTTGTACATGGGGTCTTCTGGATATTGCAATTTTTTTTTCCCATTTAAGTCTTCAATATATTTGGAATTTGTTTTTGTGTATCTGTGGAGTAATATATAAGTCCAGTGTATTTTTCCTTCCTTTCCTGGTATGGCCAGTCATACCAGCACTATTGGCAAAATAATTCATCTATGCCCACTGAGTTGAAATACCATTGCCCTATAATAAATCTTTTAATGGATAGGGATTCATTTCTTGATCTCAGTTCAGATCTGTTTATCTGTCCCTGCACCTGTATCATGTTGACTTAATTACAGTAGCCTTATATTAAGTTCTGGTACTAGGGAGTCATGTACTTCCTTTTCATACTTTTCTTAATTATTCTTGGGCATATATTCTTTCCCTTCTTTTGTTTTTACAAACATCTTTACTGAGTTGTAATTTATATGCCGTACAGTTCACCCCACCAGTGGGGGTGGTAGATAGAAGAGGAGAACTCCCACCTCTTGTTTGCATTCTCCCAGAACTTAGCCTTGACAGCAGGAAGCTGGACAAAAGGATGAGAAATGTTGACAACCTGCACCTCTAGGGAAGATATCCCTATGACTTGGACCTTAGGAGAAGGCGAGCCCTGTGTTCTTGGCTGCACCAGTCTGTTTCTGTTTTGCTGAGCTTTGGAGGGTGAAGGGAGGTTGCAGTCTTGGTTCCAATACCACAAACTCTCTAAGTTCTTATAAAATTTTACTAGATTTTCTTGAGGAGATGTTTCTTCATTTGCTCTATGTCCTTAGGCCCATTTCTAGAGAATTAAAATGGAAAAAAAAAGCAATTTTCACCAGTTTTTCTGGGAGCAGGTCCCTGGTACTTTACATGCTATCATGCTATTAAGGTTTTAATTTGATTTAAATTATATGTTAACTTTGGGGGAGAAGTCACATTTTTGTGATGTTAAGTCTTTGCACCTAAAAACATTGTCTTTCCAGTTGCACAGATCCTTATTTATGTCCTTCTGTGAGACTTTGTAGCTTTATAGTTGTTGGTCCTGAGGCATTCTTTATAACTTATTCTTTAGTTATTTAAAATTTTTGTCATTGCTATAAACAGAATATTTTTCTGTATTTTTTTTCCAGGGATTTATTGCCAGTTATAAATAAAAGCGATTGATTTTACATAGTTATATTTGACTGCCCTATAGAATTCTCTTATTAATTCTAGAAGTTTTTAAGCTAGAATTTTTTTTGCAAGAGAAAGATTTTTAAATGTAATTCAACTTTAAAACAGTGAATGTGAAAAAAGTGCCCCAAATTTAATAAGAAGAATTAGAAAAGCGTTTTAATCTGTTTATTTTTAAGTGTCTGTTAATATTTCCACTATTTCCATAATATTATTCCATTATTTCCAAATATTTCCATAATTAAGAGACACACATAAATGACAGTGGAAGCCAGTGAGACTTTCATGACCAGACCATAATTTTTTGCTATTGCAAAGTATTTCTCCAATGAAGTTGGAAGTTTTTCTTTAAAGACAATTTTTACTTATAATCAACAGTAAATATTTCATTTAGGGAGGAAGGAGCCTTGATGACTGAAATAAAATAGGCATAAGCTCAGTTTACACACTGTCACCAGTTTTCCTCTAATGGATTTATATGGAGATGAAACTTCCTCATGTTGATTTGAATGAAAATATAAAATTGAGATTTCAGTTTAACAGGCCATTCTCCCTGCCTTGGAGACAGTCAAGATGTATTAGACATATAGATCAGATACCAAATGGTGGCAATAGGGGCTATTCCACTGCTGTCCCTTCTCTGTCTGTCCTGTCTTCTCTTTCCAGTTCTCATTTTCTCCTTGCACTTACCCCATCACACTCCTACCTCAGTCAGGGATTAGGCAGGTTAGCAAATCTTCAGTGGAATTAGAAGCACAATCATGGAACAGAGTGCAGTCTTCACTTTCTGCAGGCATCCCCAATGTTCTGTTGATTCTCAGGTACTGCCTCAGTTCCCTTTGGAATAGGGGTGGAGAGAGACAACTTTGAGGGAGAGAAGAGAACCACCTCACCTTGAACACTGAACTCCCCACAGACTTGACCCTTTCTATACTCCTTTCTCATTTCCAGTCTTCTTTTCTAGACTGGGAAGGAAGGGGGTGGGTTTTGAGGTTTTATTTCCTACCCCCCAAATCTCCTGGTAAACCTGAGAGGAAGGTCCCTGTTGCAGATAGCTTTCTTTAGTTTGTGGGTTTCTTTGGTTTAAGGAGATCTGTAGGCTTAAATGACAGTTCCAGGGCAAAAGGGAATATTCCATCCAGACTACCCAAATGGGAAGTCTTTCAAAAGATTCATGGGAGAGGTGAATTTTACACTGAAGGTGATTGATGTTTCTGGTTCATATTCAGTTTAAAAGTCACCGGGAAAGTGACAGTTTAATCAGGATCACTCATTTCTCACACACCAGAACCATAATTTGAGTAATGACAACAACTACCACATAACCAAACACCAGTACTATTTGTGACCCGTGTTTCGAACTTACAAAGTGCTTTCAAGTATGTGCTCTCATTGGATCTTCTCAGATCAAGGCTATGATTAGGGCTGGGAAAGGTATGATTGTTATAAATTTTTACAGATATAAAACCGTGGCCAAATGGAGTGACTTGTCTGAGATCTTGGAGCTAGTATGAGGTAGAGTAGGACCAAAAGTCATTTTTTTCTGACTTCTAGTCTCACATGCTTTCCATATTTAAAATTCCAGCTTAGGCAGTGCCTACCAATGGCCTAGTTTTTCTTCAATAGCATCTCCAGTTATTAGATGATTTAGTGAAAACTATGGGAATTAGGTGTTTTCATTCATAGGACTGACTTTTACTAGTGCTTGTATTCATATAATATCTTGTGCTGGATATCTTTCAGTGGTCCCTCTAAATTCACTTACTGCCGTTCTCTAATGTAACCTGTGTCATGGGAAGATGGCTTTTATGGACATAATCTTATGGATATTTATTCTCTGACTTGTGCTTGGGTTCCTCCAAAGGGGATCACTTGCAAGACATCAGAGGATGGAGGTAGAATGGTTTAAGTATTTATCCTAGCCTCCTCTGAAGTTAGGAAGGTTCATTGTCTGAATTCTGGCCAATGGAATGAGGTTTGAAGTTAGATACTTTACTTCCAGGATACTCACCCTTACTCTTCCCCTACGTTCATGGTGTTTAGAGCAACCTCAGAAATTAGGGGTCCTAGATGGTAGAGCCTTGCCCATCTGGGTATCTGAAGGATTGTGTGGAGTATAACCCCTACCCCTTACCTCGCTAATTAAATCTTAGGTGAATGAGAAGTAACATATTAACCACTGAGATTTGAGGGTCAACCGTTTAGCAGTTAGTATTATCCTTACTACTGTACCGTATCTGGTTTGTTTTGAGTAAGTTAACATCTATCACTCTTAAAAAAAAAAACCCAGTCATTTCCTTTAAAATACTGAAATTCATAGCTCACAATAATGGCTCCACATCAGAAGCAGCTTTCACACTTTTCTGATTGTTGACTCATGACCCTTTAATAGGTTGTGACTGGTAGTTTTAAAACATTCCCATTCCTCTATGTGTATTTCATACCCACATGTAAATACAGACCTGCCCACTGTCAGCTCAAAGGCAGCAATTGGAAAAAATGTTAATATTACTTACCTCATGATTTGATGAACTTTTGATTAAAACTGCCATCAAACTCATCTGAATAGATTGATTATACCATCTAGTTTGTCCCCCCTGCTTTTTATAACACTCATATCCTTCTTGGAGAGCTATAGAGACTGTGACATACGTCTTGACCTGTGACCTTGTGAGGGATGAATCCATATATCTTTTTCCTTGCTTTGTGTTTTTTTTTTTTTCTCTTTCTTTCTTTTAGTCCATCAGGTTGAGTCCCTTTCTGGCATTAAAAGTACCTACACCATTTTAACTCTAATCCTTCAGCTAAAGTTAAATATTTATATAAAATATTTAAAGCACTCATTAGAGATTCTAGCATACAGTAAGAACTTGTTATATATGTGTGTGTATCTCTCTGTGTGTAGCTATTTAACCATTCATCCATCCATCCAAGTTTTGAGGCAGAGTCACATTCTCTGCTATGACATAGACTTCTGATTCTTAAGGGAAGAACTATATCCAAACTTCACAGGGTATTCAGTGGTTGGGAGAAGCAAAATGTGGGATCTTAGCTTTTGAGCTGTCATCTCTCTTGTAGAAGTTTTCAACTGCTGTGTAACAAGTTAACACAAACTTCCACAGCTTCAAACACCCATTTATTATCCCATAGTTTTTGCAGATCAATAGCCTGGGCATGGCTTATCTGGATTCTCTGCTCAAGGTCTCACAAGGCAAAAATTAAGACATAAACCAGGGTGCATTCCTATCTGTAGACTTGACTGGGGAAGAACCTGCTTCTCAGCTCATTTGGTTTATTTGCATCTTTATTCATTTCCTTTTGTATAGTTGATGTCCCTGTTTTCTTGCTAGTTGTTGGCCAGGGACCATTCTCAGCTCCTAGAGGCTGCCCTCAGTTCCTTGCTATGTGGCTCTTTTGCAAGTCCTCTCACAATGTGGCAGCTTATTTCTTCCAAGCCAGAAAGAGAATCTCTCACTTGGGTTGCCTAATCTAGACTCTCTTTTAAAAGGCTCACTTGATTAGGTTAGGTATAATCCAGATGAATCTCCTTTTATTACTTTAATTACTTTTGCCATGTTCTGTCGATTAGAAGGAATTGACAAATCCCATGTGTACTCAGAAGAGGGACTTATACAAGGGTGTGAGTCATTGGGGGTCATCTTAGAATTCTGCCTACCACCTTCCTTCACACTGGTTTGTGCATTGCTCATCTCCCTGCCCTTGTCGACCACTTGAACAGCAGAGCTTTCATGAAGATGAATGAATGAGAGGATGGTGGATTCTAAGCTCTTTGGAAAGAGAAGCCAAATTAAGTATTACAAAGATCCTCATGAATACCTTGCCTGTACTAAACTCCTGAGTAGATTGAAAAGATTTCTACTTCTCTATAGGTGGTTATATGCACATCGCTGCCTACTGATGACAATAGAGGAGATCTTGAGACATAATGTTAGAGATCAGAAATCTTCATCAGGTTGAAACAATAATTCTCATTGACCTGCTTACTACTTTTGAAAGCTTTTTAGGAATCTTGGGGTGGACCCTTAATTTTAAAAGACACCATTGTCCAAATGTAGGCTATCTGAATTTGTACTGTAGTTCACAAGACTCCTTGAAGTTTTCTCTAAGCCCAGTTGAGAGGAGCTGCTTATTAAGTTACAAAGTATGTGCTCATCTGTGTGCATGGAGGGTAAGAGGGGATGAAGGGGAGAGAGGGCTCGCCTTTCTCAGCAACAGATTTTAACCTCCATTACTTGAGAGTTTCAAGAGAGACAGCACTGAATGGAGAGAAAGAAACATGTAAATAAATTACTTAAAATGAAGTATAGATTTGTCAGGCTTGAACTGCTAGATTATTTAAAGTACAACTTCAAAAAAATACCAAGGACTTGATATTTTCCTCTAACTCCCTACCTCTAGGTATTTCTTTATACAAGGACTTCTGGGGTTTTATATTCCAAGATTGCCTCCAGATGCTCTGAAGTGTTCTCTCTCAGCCATTTCCCAATGGCATTTCTTTTCTTACCTGGGGAGAGGTACCACAGAGATCAATGCCAGAGGGCATTATTGAAAACACTGACCCAGAAGGCACACTCCAGGCCACTGGAAGCATCTGCTTCACAAATGTCAAGCTGGGGGACATCACCAGATGTTAGTGTTGAAATACCATTTAGAAGACAAACATTGACTCCAGGGGCCAGAGGTCACCTAAACAAAGAGCCAGACTGGCAATGAGGCTCAAAGTGAGGGTACAAAAACTAGATTCATGTGACCATGACTCTTTCTGTGTTCTAGCTCACAGCTCATTAGACTTTTCAGGACTGTGGAAAGTTTCTGCATTGTTTTCTAAGACTTGGATTCCAAGTTCTGTCTGGTGTAATATTGTCTGGGAGGAGAGGACTGGTGAGGCAGGAAATGATAGGATAAGCACAAATTTAATGTGCAGATATGAAAATAATTTCTTCTTCATATGGGATCTGGGGGATCCATGATACATAATTTAAAAACCACTACACTACAAGATTTTTAGAGTGCCTCACCAATGCTATAGGATTAAACGAGATCATTTCTTTTCTTTTTTGCACAGGGAGATATCCAAAAAGTCTTTTTGGGAGTAAAAGGATGAACCTACTTTTATCATTTTGTTCATGGCCTTTGTCCGTATTCTTAGTTCTTTCCATTTTGAGGGCCAGGGTATTATGAGCAGGGAGGCAGGGTATATTTCACACCACTCCTTTTTATTCTGCCCGCTCATACATTCTTTCATGCTTATGCATCTGAGACAGTGCTCACAGGTGATGTAACACTATATGGCCGTTATCTGGTTTGGTTCAGACTGACGGTGGGAGTTGGGTCAAGCTGGACGCTACAGATAGAGAGGAATGAAGAATGAATTGGCTTCTTACTTCTTCAGTTACATACATCAAGACACCTATGAGAGACCAACAAGATGCTGGCTTGACTATTTTATACCTTGACCACCAAGCTGAGAATTTGGAGAGTTTTTTTTATTACATCCCGAAATACTTTATTATACTAGGAATAGTGAAGATCAATCAGACTATCTCAGCTTAAGTATTCTGTCCTGTATCCGGGCAACACCCTCCCCTCCAAAATAATCTTTGATGTAGAGCAGACTTGTAGAGAATTATAAAAAAATTCACTCACGGGGCGCCTGGGTGGCTCAGTGGGTTAAAGCCTCTGCTTTCGGCCCANAGAAACTCTGTAGAGGGTTGTTGAGAGGATAGAAAAATGACTTGGAGCTTCTGGCTTCCATCATACCACTATATTGGGTGATCCTGCCAGAGAGGGGAGCCAGCACAGAGGAAAGCGGAGTCAAGACATAGAGAAGCAGCTTCATGAAAAATTGAGCACCCGGATTCAGCCATGGCTGAGGCCAGAATACCCTTAGACTTTTGTTTTAATAAGCCAATAAACTCCCCATTTATGCTTAAGGTAGTCTGAATTGTTTTCATTTCCTTGGAACAAAGAGAGCTTTGAATAACATATGTCCAAGCAGGGATGAGAAATGAAATATCCTTTTACTCTTCCCCATGTTTTCAGACATTGATCTATTTCATTTTTAAGGAAACCCTTTTTCTCCCTTACTAAAGCCAAACCCACATTCTCTAAAATTATCACTGGGGGAAAGTCTTCACATTGGAAGGGAGCCTTGACCCCGGAAATTCACCTTTCCCTTGGAGATTTCTTGTGCATGCTACTGCTGTAGTCACACATAAAAACCCCTTCTCTTAACAAACACATGTCTAGGTTCTGCAAGGTTGGCAATGGAGGGGGGGGGCGGAATCTCCCTGTTGGAGGGACCAGCTGGACCTCATAGCCTCAATGCCTGTTCCCCTGATGTTTGTCTTTCATTGCTATTATTAAAAGAGTCAGCGTGTTTCCTCACAGGCTTATGTTGAGCAGATGAGGAAAATGGGCCACCCCTGCCTCTTGCTTCGCCTGACCTGTCTCATCCTCACCCAGGATTTATATACACAATTACACAACCTCCCCTTGTCCTCTGACCATAATGAAGCCAGGGCAGACAGAAGGAGCAGTTGTTGCAACGATACACTCCATGCTTCCTTTGCTCCTTTGCTCCTGTTGGCGAACCTCTCCCTTCGAATTCTTATTTGAGGTTTTTGTGCTCAGCTTGATCTTGAAAACATTTTCCCCCAACAAAGGTTTAGAAACAAATTCCAACACTGCTTCATTTTCTTAAAGAGTCCCCGAGCACAGTATTTTTCCGTAAAATTTCCTGTTAACAACAGATTCTTGATGAGATGCCATTCTCTGTGTGGTGGATGGAAGGTCATATGTGATATTGTCCACTTAGAAACAACTGATCATGTCAATGCAGACTCTTCTGGCTGTTTTAAACATTAGGGCCACATGAATGGAATTTTTTTACACCAACGTTGCCTGGTTCTACTAATTAGTCTGGTGGTGTATTCTGTGTGTGTATATTGTTTTTTTTAAAGATTTTATTTATTTGAGAGAGAGAGAGAGAGAGTGCGTGCAAGAGAGAGCATGAGAAGGGGGAGGGTCAGAGGAAGAAGCAGACTCCCTTCTGAGCAGGGAGCCTGATGCGGGACTTGATCCTGGGACTCCAGGATCAAGACCTGAGCCAAAGGCAGACACTTAACTGACAGAGCCACCCAGGTGCCCTGTGTGTATACATTCTTAAAACCAACCATGTCGATTTGCTTCAAAGTTTGGTCAAATGCCATCTTCTTCATAAGATCATCCTTAATCATTTATCATTCTCAAGCTGGAAGCATCTTTCTTTCTTAAATATTTAGTATTTATTTGTAGTTTATCTTTGGCATTTTTCATTATGACTTTTATGTTAGAATTGGTAATTCTTTATATTTACTTCTGTATTTGATGGCAAAATTCTTGTCCAAACCATCTTTCCCTTTCCTTAATACAGTATTGTACCTCTAGTAGGACCTCAGTTAACACTGGGTGAATGGATGATGGAGGGTGGAGGGGTGGGTGGATTCAGAAATTGCAACTCTAATAACCATCTGTCTGTATTTTCAGTGGCTGTCTGAAGTTCTCAGGAAGTCAAGACACAGACCTCTCCAAGTAAATGGGTGCTATTTATTCTTAGCTGGAATTTTGCCTGAATCTTTCTTAGGTTTTCTATTCTATGGAGCTAAAATAGACAAAACAGAAACCTCAGGAACTCCCTTTACCTTTCTCTCTCACTGTCGAAGACAGAACAGGCTGAAATGGTCTCTCTCCATGTTTTCTTTCTTATTCTGGCCTCTCACTCAGAGCTTTCTGTATAAAGCACTAGGTATCAATAATCTCTATTTCGTAAGCCTCAGCCACAGTAGAGGCAAGAGAAATCATCTCGATAAAGAAACTGTCACTTTGTTGTTTATAACAAAGACTTTAACCTTGGTAAGATTTCTTGACTTTGGCCATATGTGTATTCCTGCGTGTGTGTTTGCATGTGTTGTGAGGTGGAGAGTGATACATTGTATTTCTAGAGTTGTTTAGTACATAATTTATGGTTCTCAAGGAACATTAGTATACATCTTTTATATATATGTACATATGTATAAGCCACAAGAACTCCTTTGGATGGTTGCCTGAACTGCCCATTGCCCAATCTCATTCTTAGTACCAAACAATCTTCAGGATAAAAGCTGTGATCTGTTTCATTATACAGTGGACATGTGGGACTATTATGATGCCTGAGGCTTTTTAGCTTAGGAGACTTTGGGCCAAATCCATTCCTAGGGCGTTCATGTGTAGATCCCATGTATGTGGCCCATACTGAGTAACCTGTTTACAATTTCTTTGTAAAAAGCATATGGCAGCCAGTTGTCTTTTGCGTTTTTCAGTTAGAAAGACATGTGGCAACTAGGTCTCTGGATTTACAGATGTGGGTTAGCTGAAGTAATAATATACAGAGGTGGTGTTTTCCTATACACACTACTGCATGGTAGTTCTCGTGGACAATGCTTTTTTTTTTTTTTTAACTTTTCTCTATTCAGAATAATTACCATTATTTGTGTATTATTTATCCAGAACAAAGATCTAAAGAAGCTTCTATTCTGTGAAATGATTTTGATGTACTATTTATTAAAGGTATTAAGGAAACTTTGTTTTAGAACAATAAAAAGAGTAATTTTATAAAGAAACTTGATAACTAAGAAATTTGGATATTTGTCTAAAAGATAATGAGGGACCAAGTATCTGTGAACTTGGTTGAGTCAAGAAACATGCCAGTTGTTAGTTAGAGGTCTTCAATATCAAGTTGCTATTCCAGAACTAATATCTAGGTAGTTGGCTTATCAAAAATTGGCAGTCTTGGGGTGCCTGAGTGGCTCAGTTGCCCAATAAATAAAATCTTAAAAAAAAAAAAGTTGGCAGTCTTGAAGCCTGTAAGCCAGTGGTTTAGTCTTTCTAATGGCTGGTATCCAAATTGTATTAATTTTTGTCTTGTAACTCATTAAATACTTCTTTACCCAACTGATATATTGTTCACACTATAAAAAATATCTTTAAAGATGCTAATTTTTTAATAGAGGCTCATGAATTAATGCAAAATTTAAAGCAATAATGAAATCATAGAAACTGGGTTAGAACCTATTATTTCATTGCCCCCCCTTTTTGGAAAAAAGGAGCAAATCTAATGGCAAAAGTAAATTGGAACATCATAAAATTTAGATTCTTACAGGTTTCTGTCTATACATTGCTAGTCTATGGGAAATTTATTGTCTGGGCTTTAATTACTCCATTCCTAAATAATATTTAATTAATGAAAGAAAAAGTAAATAACTATAGTGATAAAAAAAAACACATTAAACTCTGCCCCAAAGAAAATCAGCTTGGTTTTTTTTTTATCTTGAATAAATCAAATGTCAGAATAATATTTTGGCCTATTTTTTCAGAGTACCAAAAGAGTCATGAGTGTGAAAACAAACCCATGTCTGAAGGTATTCATTAACCCATTTGTATTAAACAGATATGATTACTGCTATGTAAGTGCTATTTGCCTAAAGTAAATAACACAGATCCAAACAAACAATGGGACAGAAACAGCAGCAGACAAGTTGAAGAGAGTTTTACATTTTGTTTAACAATGGAAATGAGTTTGATTTATAGACCCAATGAAATGTAAAATTAGGGAATGGAGAAAACCATCACTTTACTAGCTGCGTAAAGAAAGCTGGACTTTTATACACTGATTCTGGAAAAAAACATTTTCAAGACCCTCTTATTCTTTTATTGCACATTTTATTTTGTAGAAAAAAATATATATGTGTATATATATATATATACACACACACACATGCACACACATACATGTGTTATACATAACTTCTACATATGCTTATATGTAAATTATATATAAATATATATTTGAACTAGACTATTGAATCAGTTCTAGACTATTGAACTAGGCTATGTTACACACATTTCCTGCTTTTCCTTATGTTTATATATAAATAGATATGTTCTGCTGAAACTGTAGATATTTCTTTGGTAAAAATCTCCCTCTATTCTTTGGTCATCTGGTAGTTTTTTTTCCTTCTAGCAGTTGTCACTTGGAGTGGAATAGAGCCTGGTCTAATACACAGGAGGGGATACCAGATTTTATCTCATATCAATTTTTCTGAGACTACAAAAAGGTTAGCAAAAGACAGTAACCTGAAGTATGGTGTCAGAATTCATTAATTCATCTAGGATGAACTGGCTCTCCGATAATAACCTATGTTGGCTGTACCTGGAAACAATGTGATCATTCTGCAGAACACTGGGAAATGATCCAGTGGTCTGGCAGACTTCCAGAACAATCCTTCAAGGCCAGATCTTGGTTCTTCTTATCACTCTAGTGATATAGAACACCCAGATTCCAGGGTGCAAAGAAGGTGATGGATGAATGGGCATTTGCTACCTGAGAAAAGGAATGGAGGGAGCTACTTTCTGGGCAGCACTTAGCCTAAAAAGGAAGACAGTACCTGCTGATGGGAGACTGGTCTAGTTCGTACTTTGTTATGAAGTCCCTTTCTGGAACATTTACTTCAAAACTCACCATTGTATGCTTGCATTCTTTGTAGGTAACAAATTTATAACCATCTCCAGGGTAATTATTTTGTTCACTAATAAGCTAATGGTTTGGCATATCATTTGACTGTATTCAGGAGCAAATTTGTCTTTTTCCTTTATGGCAGAAAGGCTAGGCTATAATGTACATTCTTGACTCATCTCCTTTCACTTTTCCCATGTTCACTATGCTCCAGCCACTTGGACAAGACCAAATCTGTTTCCACCTCGAGTCTTCGGTACTTGCCATTTTCTCTTTCTGCAAAACTGTACCCTAGATCTACAGAAGGCGCTGTTCTGTGCCATTCTTGCTTCTGTTCACACATCACCTAAAGATATCATCCTCTCTAAATTACCCTCCTCCCTCTCCTCTACCGGTCACTTTCTATCATATCACCCTATTTTTTAAATCACTTTCTAAAATTAAGCTGCTTCTCTCTTTGGTTACACATTTATTAGCTGTCTTTACTGAAAAAGGATGCCCACCATGCATACCTCTGTATTCGCGGTGAGTAGACAGTGAGTAGCATATAGTGGTGCTAAATAAATACCAGTGACTAGTCTGGATTTTATTTTATTTTTTTCTTCCAGCTTTATTGAGATGTATTTGACATATAATATTGCATAAGACTAAATTGGATTTTAGATTCATCTCCAGGTCACAGAGTTCATCTCTTTCAGAGCAAACCTGCTTCCTTATAGCTAGAGGCTGACTGATAAGCATTCCAGATTAAAATATTGGTGGTGGATCAAATAAAACAATATTTTGGCTGATTTTTCAATAATATTGAAGATGGTTGCTGAAAGGGTAGGAAAGGAGTAAAAGAAAAAAAATGTATTTAAGTATGGGGTACTAGGGATTTTCTTGGTTCTACCTTCCTGGCTGGCTTAGGACAGATGTTCATTGGAATAGAAATTGCCTTATTTATTTCCAAGCTGTTTGGTCTTTTCTTTTTTCATGAGTGGGCCTTTGTGTCAGGAAGGAACTATTAAGACTTCCTGCTTACTCCAGTTTAGACATCTGTTAGTCAAACAGACATTTCTTCATAGACTTCAAATGACTACTTTCTTCTTGTATGAACGGAAATATGCTGACTATAAGAGGGCCAAGGAGAAAAAAAAATTTTCCATCGGATATCCTTATAAGGAAAACCTGAGACATGTGCTTATAATGTGCAAACAGCTATTACCCTGAAAAAGAATTATTAACATGTATTAACTTTGATAAAAATAAAAACTAAATCATTTCCATTGATATAAACCATTTGTTTTTCACATGGGATATTCATAAACTTCAATTATAAAATTAATGACAGATGCACAAGAAAGTAATATATCTGGCTTCCACATGCCTGCACTGGAATTAGCCCTTTTAAATGTCCATTTCAAAACTTCCTTTTTTATAGGACTGAAGTAATTTAGAAATGATTATCTTATTCTTTTTACCTGTGCTGTTTTATAATAATTTAGGTAGCTCATTTAATCTGAACTGTTTGCTCTTTGCTTTTCACTTGTTCATGTAATACCTGTCCCCAAATATTTTATTTTCCTAGTGACACCAGAGCTGAGGTCATGAAGCACTCTTTTATAAAATATGAGGAGAGGCTTCTCCTCTCCTAAGATCATGTTTTCATAAACAGTGAAATTCATGAAGATCTTCATAGTGAAATAAGAAAAACATTCACACTTAGTTCTTTAGGTTTTTTGTTTTGTTTTGTTTTGTTTTTTGTTGTTGTTAGAAAAAAACTGAAAATTACCTTTAAAATAATGTTTCACATTATTTTAAACATCTCTTCATTTATCAAGTTAAATAGGACTTTTGGTTTGGAAGGAACTTGAACATTGAGTGAAAGTCCAACTGAGGGAAGATAAACTTTGAGGTGTCAGAAATAGCAGGGGTCACGCCTTCTTTCCAGTATATACACCAAAGAATAGCACTAAGGCATATCCAGAGAGAACTGTGTCGAACTCACACATCCCATGCAATAAGAAGGATTTGTGCCTCCATCTTATGACCATTGGGGGGTGTGAGAATAAAGAGAAAATTATTCAGAAATTTTGATTATCTAGGATGGGGATGTATCACTTGGGGTACAGGAAAACCCAAATATCATGAATGAGTTGCCTGTGACCCCCTGAAGTTACATGCAAAATTTGGTGTGCATGTATGTATGTATGTATGCTCATTTTTCATTGTTGGTGAGGGAAGTGTCTAGTAGATTTTATTTGGTTCTCAAAGGGGTGTGGCCCCCAATAAGGTGAAGAATCAAAGCAACAGTGCTGGACTACCATTACCCCAACTCCATTTCATGGGACTGAATGGACCAGATGATGTGGTCCTCATGTAATCAGATAGGCTGGGGAAACGTTGTTTAATGTATCTCGCCTGTTGGAGATTCATAAAACATTAAGTCTTTAAAGGCTCTAGGATGTCCTGAGGTAAAGAAGCTTGTTCTGTTTTGCTTAAATTAGTATTTTACTTAACAATGAAGCCCTCCTTTTATAAAATACCTGTAAACACCCCATGGGTGCTAGAGTTCCACATATGGAGTCAGACAAATGTTGAACTAGCATGTGTCACTTAGATTTCCTGCCTCTCAATGTTAAGAGCTCTTCTTCAGGGCCTTTTGTTGAAAAATTCTTTCTTGTGTATTCTAAGATAGGACTTGACTGATAAGAAAAATCAGGGCACCTGGGTGGCTCAGTGGGTTAAAGCCTCTGCTTTTGGCTCAGGTCATGATCTCAGGGTCCTGGGATCGAGGCCCGCATCGGGCTCCCTGCTCAGCGGGGAGCCTGCTTCCCCCTCTCTCTCTCTGCCTGCCTCTCTGCCTCCTTGTGATCTCTCTCCCTCTGTGAAATAAATAAATAAAATCTTTAAAAAAAAAAAAAAGAAAAATCATACGGTTGGAGGGTTGGAAGGCCACCCAATTGATTACAGGTCTACATGTAAAAACAGGTCATCTAATTCATCCTCCACTGGATACTTAAATCATCTCTATGAATATCACGTAAAATGGTGTGTCCACAGTTTGGCAATCCCTTCCTTAATAGAGAATTCACTAACTCCAGGGCCACTGTACCATTTCCAGGCTGTTACATCCCTGGTCTGATTCTTCCTCCTGGAGAGGCATCTGTCTTCTTGAGAGCCCGTGTGGCATTTGAAGAGAGGCAGCAGTGGCAGAGCTTCTTGAAATCTTTGCTTCTCTAAGAATATAGCTGCAGTTCCTTCCATTGTTCCTCATGGTTTGGGGCCCTCATACCTCTGGTACTGACGTTTGGTTTCTTCTTCACTGAGCCTCACACAGGCATCCCGCCCAACCAGGCTGCTGTGCCAAGGTGACTGGAACATTGCACTGAAAATGCATCATCTTCAGTCCCATTTTCAGGAAACTTCACACATGTGTATTTCCCTCTGATATCTGTTGCCACACTCATGTATTCTCTGACAAGGAGCCCACCTACCCACCACTGGATGTAGAGACACTTTTACGTTACTTAGTCCTGCCTGCTCCAGGGTTGATCGAGTTATCTGTCCTGATGATTGGAATTAGGTTATATGGACCCTACCCACTCTCTCCTAGGAATAGGGGCCTGTATGGTCAGGAGCTGTGGGGGCAGCCAAGCACATAGAGAAGCTGAGAAAGAACTGTAGAGGGAAGATGAGTTAGATGGGCAGGAATAAGCAGAAGAATGTGTGGTGTGGGGGTCGGGGGGAAAAAAGAGAATAGCTATTTCCACACTTCTTTCCTCCCTTCCACCCTCCCTCCCTCCCTTCCTTGTTTTCTCTCTTTCATTCTTGTGATCCTGCCTTCAGGTTCACTGGAATACTCCTGATTCTTTGTCATAAATTTTTCTTTATTGCATGAGCACAAATGTGAGTTTCTATTGCTTGCAATTAAAAGATCCTTGACAACAGATACCTGAAGGTCTTGAAGGAAAATGAACAGTCTCCAGAGAAGAGTTGGATTATTGTGGAGTTCTCCTAACTTGTCTCTCTTCTTCCATTTCACAACTCATCCCACCCTCATTCAATTTATTAATCTGTCCTACTTCTGTGCCTTCTCCTATGCTATTCCCTCTCCTACAGTGCCATCTCTTGCAGCCTGCTTAAATCCTTCCTCTTCTTTAAAGATGCAATTTTTCCTCTTCTTTGAAGTTTTGACTGAACATTTAATAAATGTTTGTTGAATAAGAATAGTCAATCTGATTAAAGGAATAAGAGAAGAGTCCCATAAATAAAGACAAAAGTACTACAGACTTTTTTGAGCAAGATAAGAAAGGGAATTGGCAACTGAATGCCAAGGAGTAAACAGAGGACCGTTCCACATATTATGCTGAAACTCTCACTCTGTATCTTCCTTCAAGCCAATGAGTTAGGACTTGCATCAAGAACAGTTTTGGGCCATAGAAAGAATTCTCAATCTTTGTAGGATCACCTCTAGAGAAGTTGTTCAAGAGCTTGTGGAATTTCTTATAGATTTTAAATGGCAACCATCTCTCTTGGACCCTTCTAAAGAGGTGGCTCCTTAGGGCCCATTCTTTTAGAGTCTCTTCTTTAGCATGTGGCACATAGGAGCTGTTTAATAAACATGTATTGAGTAAGGAAGGGAATGAATGAATACAGCTTCTATCCCTGAAGTTCAATCACTAGACAAGCAAAAGGCCAGTAGCTTGTTTTGAAGAAATGCTTTATCTGGTGGCTGGAAAAGAAACCAAATATAATCTGACACATATAGAAATGCACAGAATTCTTTAATTTCCAGAGTTAGGCAACTAAAGCAATTTTAGAGTTGATATAGGGACAAGCAGGCCTAATGCTTAAATGTATGAGCCACGAAAAACAACCACCACATTCCTGAATTCTTGTGCTCCTTGGCTAGGGAAGCAGCATTCCAAAATCCCCAAAACACATCTCTACCATTGGCCAGGGAGCCAAAGTTCCTGCTATCCGTGGTGGTATCATGTCATGCTGAATATTTGAAAGGGGGAATGACTACCTATTTATCTTTCTAGCTCATTTGGGGCCACTGGCACAGTGCAGAGAGCAGGCGGCCCACCTGAAAATTAGCAAGAATCCAGCCTTGTCGCCAAATCTCTTAAGGGAGTAATACAGAAGGAAATGGAAACTCACTTCCATTCATCAGTTAAGAGTCACTTTATCTGTAGAAAGTGAGAGGAAAATGCCAATAACAATAAAACTCCTCTTGGAGTGTGAAGTGGTGCAGACCCCAGGGTTGTGGGAAGAATGCTAGTCCAGAACCCCAGGCTCCTCAAATCTGCCCCTGTGGGAGGGGGAGAACCTGCATGGCTGGACAGTGTGTTCAAGTCACCAGCTGGGAGCATGATGCTATAAGAGTCGGGGTCTACCTTCCCCTCTTCCATTCCTATGGGAAGAAAGATTGACAGCCATGTTTTAATTGTGTTCTCAATGGCTGAACATCCTGTGATGAGATAAGCAGTAGATTCAGACAGTTAGGCCAGTAGACCAAGTTGATTTTCATGAGAAGAAAGGATATTTTTCCATCTCAATTGGTGTTTATGCCTAGTCATTTTAACTAAGTGAAATCCTGGCAAAGTGATGGGGATATACAATTGAGTGATTTACATGTGACTTGGGAAAAAAAGGACCTGATTGCAAAGCTATTTCTGATCTTTAGTTACAAAATAAACTTGATTTCTTTTACTCCCTTCACTCAGAGGTACTCCAGTCTGAGCGATTATACAAATTTCCAAAGTGGTGATAGGGAGTTGGGTTGATTAAAATCCTTCCTTTTGGAATTCTCTTCAGACTCAGCTCAGATCCTGCAGGTCTTTACAGCTGCCCTCTGTAGGAATTCGCTCTGCAGCCTTTCTTCTTCCATTTGCACTGTGGTCTCTACCATTGTCATGTTAGGACTTTTTGTTCTGTTTCCTATTTGGACAATGAATTTCTGCCAATGCTAATGAGAAACTTTGGCTTTAATGGTATAGAAGCATGATTCTTATGCTTCTTTGGTTAGGGTTTTATTTAATTCTGTCAACTCAAGTGCATTGGAAGTACAGTCTGGCTTCTTAGTTAGGTCAAGTGCATGAAATTAATCAAATACCAAAGAAAAGGTTGATGCCCAGACACAGCAGGAATGCTCCTGACAATTGAAAGGAGAAAAAACCCATTCAGAGGGATGATTTATCAAGGGAACATAATGGAGGTGAGGAAAGGGAGGATTGAATTTCAAAGATGTTGTCTTTTAGACTACAAGAGAATGTGAATGATAAAATTTTTGTTTTGTTTGTTTTCTGTTTTTGGTTTTGTTTTGCTTTTCTTTTTTGTTTGAAGAGCCAGGACTTCTTTCTATGGATCATCACTCTGAGTGTCATGGAAACTTCTTGTATAAAGCCATACATAAGTAATGTCCTCAGTATAGTGGACCAAAACAAAATATCCAAGCACATGAGAGTTGTAGGTGACTTTCAGAGTCACCTGATTGGTGGCTCTCTGTTTCCTTAAAAAGGAAACTATTCTGTGGTTATTTTCATGGAGAGAAAATTGGGGAAAAAATTATGCTTATAACTCTCAGAATTCTAAGTCCTATGAAGGCAGAGAAAATGCCTGTGTAGTTTGGAATTAGATCCTCAGGGCCTAATATAATGCCTGGCCCTTAGCATATCCTTGGTGAATATATATATGTATGTTGTGTGTGTGTGTGTGTGTGTGTGTGTGTGTGTGTGTGTGTTATGTTAGTCACCATACAAGTACATCATTAGTTTTTGATGTAGTGTTCCAAAATTCATTGTATAACACCCAGTGCTCCATGCAGTACGTGCTCTTCTTAATACCCACCACCAAGCTCACCCATCCCCCGCCCCCTCCCAAAAGCCTCAGTTTGTTTCTCAGAGTCCACAGTCTCTCATAGTTTGCCTTCCCCTCTGATTTCCACCCCTTCACTTTTCCCTTCCTTCTCCTAATGTCCTCCATGTTATTTCTTATGTTCCACAAGTAAGTGAAACCATATGATAATTGACTTTCTTTGCTTGACTTATTTCACTCAGCATAATCTCCTCTGGGCCCATCCAGGTTGGTATAAAAGTTGGGTATTCATCTTTTCTGATGGCTGAACAATATCCATGATATATATAGACTATATCTTCTTTATCCATTCATCTGTTGAAGGGCATCTTGGCTCTTTCCACAGTTTGGCTATTGTTGACATTGCTACCATGAATGTTGGGGTACATATGGCCCTTCTTTTCACTACATCTGTATCTTTAGGGTAAATACCCAGCAGTCCAATTGCTGGGTCATAGTGTAGCTCTATTTTTAATTTTTTGAGGAATCTCCACACTGTTTTCCAAAGTGACTCCACCAACTTGCATTCCCACGAACAAAGTAAAAGGGTTCCCCTTTCTCCACATCCTCTCCAACATTTGTTGTTTCTTGCCTTGTTAATTTTTGCCATTCTAACTGGTATAAGGTGGTATCTCAATGTGGTTTTGATTAGAATTTCCCTGATGGCTAATGATGATGAACATTTTTCATGTGTCTGTTAGCCATTTGTATGTCTTCATTGGAGAAGTGTCTGTTCATGTCTTCTCCCCATTTTTTGACTTCTCTGTTTTTGGTTGTTGAGTTTCGGAAGTTCTTTATAGATCTTGGATATCAGCCCTTTGTCTGTAGTGTCATTTGGAAATATCTTCTCCCATTCTGTGGGTTACCTCTTTGTTGACTGTTCCCTTTGCTGTGCAGAAGCTTTTTGTCTTGTTGAAGTCACAAAAGTTCATTTTTGCTTTTGTTTCCCTTGCCTTTGGAGACATCTCTTGAAAAAAGTTGCCATGGCTGATGTTGAAGAGTTTACTGCCTATGTTCTCCTCTAGGATTTTGATGGATTCCTGTCTCACATTGAGGTCTTTCATCCATTTTGAGTGTATCTTTGTGTATGGTATAAGAGAATGGTCGAGTTTCATCCTTCTGTACATAGCTGTCCAATTTTCCCAGCACTTGGTGTATATTTGTTAGAAATAATGTCTTAATCAGTAAGTTTCATAAAGCTGTAAGCATTTCCAGATAAAAGACACCACAACAGAATTTTTATTGCTAGTTACTAAGAGATAGTTGATAGATTTAGTCCTATATGGTAAATATATATGGCATCCACATTGGTTTTAGTATATGTTCTTAAGAATTTATTACAAGAATACCAGGAAAACCTAACCAACAGCTGCTTTTGTCATTTCAAAAGATTTTTTTATTGCAAAACCTATAGAAGTAGTAACAAAGTAATATTTCTTTGAAATGAAAATTTAATCAGCTCCTACCTATGATAATTTTAAGGATCAATCCGTAAAATCTGGCTGTACAAATTAAAGAGACTTTGGATATTGATCAAAAAGTACATGTTAAAGGTTACTAGTATTTGCATTCAGATTTACAATACCTTCATGGAGTCTGTGTTGAGACCAAGAATGATCCTTTTTATTTCTAATAGATCAACAATCCATTGTGCAAAGTGTGAACATTGTCTTTCTAGTAAGATTTTATTAGTAGGTCTTGATTTTGAGTCATTCCCTGAGAACTTTTGGATGGTAGTTCTTTCCTACATATTTACTGAATGACTGAATGAATGAGTGAATATTAAATAAGTCAACAAATCAGAAATGCACTGATTGGCTGGCTCCTCAATGCTCTCAGAAGGCAAAGAGCTTTTTAAACCAAATTTATATATTTAATATAAATGAGAAGAAAAAAAAAACCTCCTTCTTGCAAGTTTCAGTTATTTCTAAGAGTGAGGTCAGTCACTTCTGTTAATTATCAGTAACATTAAGTACCAAGAAATAGTAATATTAAGCATTGAAGACAACCTGAATATGTTTAACAAAGTCATTCCTAGAAGGAAAATTGAATGGAAAATTAAAGTGCCACCCTAAGCCTCAAATGAAATCCATAAGCCTTGGCCAATAATATTGCTCACTTTTGCTCAGAACTCTATTATTAATGCCATTGCAATTATAATTATGGGACCACTTGCTGGGGCAGGCATTTGCAAAAAGTGCTGACCTTCTGTGATGCAATATGCTAATAAGAGAACATCTCAGCTTTCTGGATATAAAGCTGCAGCGCAAAAATAGTATATAAAGGACAGGGGTTTTTTTCAAAAGAAAGATAAGCCAGCTCAAAACCATGCCCAGGCACACAGAGGAGAAAGGCTGCCTGCTGATGGTGCCATGCTGGTACTTAACAGTACCTCCAGGATTGTCCAGCGTCCCTGCTGGGGTTCAAATTCAGGTTCAGGTGGAAGAAGTAGTGTTCAGCAGTGATTAGTGCTCAGACAAGCTATGCATGAGCCAATATTCAATTTGCACATTCTTGGAAGAGAGGTAGCCACATGCATTACAGACAAAAGGAAGTGAACATAGCATTATTAAGCTCTCAAGTCAGGTATTATATTATAATTCATTTCTATCACTGGCAATTATTGAGATATTTTCCTTAAAAATAATTTCCTTCGAATTAGGTTTCTTTTGAGCAAAGGTCAGAAATCAGTCATTTGAGACTTTTTTTGTTATAAGATAGTTTGGTGATATTGCTTTCTTGATGCTTACATTTCTAAACACCCTTTTTTTACCCGTGACTCCAAGTTGAACTTGTATTGGGAAATGGGTCATATACAGGGCCTTTGACTTTCTGACCACAGAAACAGCCACAAAAGTGTATTCTACAGGGCTGGAACCCATGGCCATGGTCTTTCCCCATAAAGCTCCACCAATAGGGGAAGCTAGTGTTTATTTAGAAATGGCAGTGATGCTGAAAAGTGACATGGGTTCTGATAAAGGCATAGGATTTGGTGTCTAGAATTCTTTATTATTACCACTATTGGGATTTGTAGGGCCCTTGACCTATCCTCTCCACCCTTCGCAACACTACCCCTGACAAAGCCAGCTCTGAATACTTTCCTTAGTCTGAGATTGATAATCAAAACAGCTTCCTTTGAGCACATAGGCAAGGCAAGAAAGGCTTTCCCAAGCAGTGGCTGGAGAAAACAAATGCTTGGAATATTCAAATGTTTTCTGTTTTTTCATAATTTATTTGTTTCTCTTACCACCCTTGTTGGGACTTGCTAATCCCCAGCATTTCTACTTTCCTGTAATGGACAATCAGAAATTTCAAGTAAATGTTTGTGGGTCTGCAGCACAGTGATGTTGTTTGTTCAAGATATTTGGAGACAGTGCCAAATGCATAACAAAACACGGTTTATAGCCTTCATTTGGCATTGATTTGTGCTAGAAAACTCAGAGTATCATTTCCTCCAGAAGGTTTTGCACTTTTGATGAGGGAAAATATTTTCAACAACAGAATTCTTGAAGAACTTTACAATGTTTAATTTTGGAAATCCTTCAAAATAAAGAAACTTTACATTTTTCTTGTCATCTTAAATTGTTGCTTTTTTTTAATTGTTGCTTTTAAATGGAGCCTTCAAAGTGATCTTTCCAAGTGGTGTTCCTTTACAAGCAGTCACCTGTGTATTCTTGGGGACACAAACCAACTTGAAGCACTGACCATGTTATTAGAAATGTATACTTTACAAGAAACTGGTGGCAAGAAACAACATTACTTACTGGTATGTACCCTGCACCTAGGACTGAATTCTTCCAGTGGCCTTGGAGCATCTAGAGAGATGAATGATCCAGATTTCCCACAAAAATATCTTTCACCAAGGAAGAACTCAAGTGTGAGCAAATCAGCAGACACATCATGTCCAATAGAGAGGTGGTATAATGTTTTGAGGAACCTACTACAAATGAATTAGAAGGAAAAATAAATTAAAAAACAAAGTTCTCAGATAAGAATAGAAAGGCCTGTTACCCACCAGAATAGAAAGGGTGAAACAAACGGAAAACCAGAGGGCCTCACAGCCCCCAGAAGGTCACATGTCTTCCACAGTGTTGACTTCTCTCACTCAGATCCTCCCTTTGTTAGGAAAAACAAAAACAAAAACCAAAAACCTGAAGAATTAAACTATTAGGTAGGGCCAGCACAAATATTAGCCAACTTTGAAAGAAAAAGCATTGTTACGGGTGATGCGAGGCCCAGTCTGTCAATGGTTTGTCTGCAGGCTCCATAAACCACACATTCCTAGCCATACCCCCAGAGTTTCTCATTAGTAGGTTTAGGATGGGGAGGGGGTCCAGAGATAGCAATTCTGATGGATTCCCAGGTGATGCTGCTTGTGTGGTACCAACTTTGAGAACCATTGTTCTAGCATAATTCATTAGCTTTGGGATGCAAGGAAATGGAAGCATAGGACTTTAAGGTAATCTTATGATAGTCTGGATTTATTCTCATGTAAGCATCTGCCTATGCAAACTACAACAGGGGAAGCATTTATCTGGATAATTCAGGCTACAGACTTCACTAAAATATTAGAATGTTTTGGATATAGGATTTTTTCCCCCAGGAGAGTAGAAGGGGAATGTTTCTAAATCATCCTACGATTGCTTTATTGCCCCTCTTCATTTTGTATAGGGATAGCAAGGTACTGTTTGTCCTAAGAAACATCTATTGACCTGTTCTTTAATAATAGCTTTTCTCTGGTTTCCTGTTTGTACACAGCTGGGAAAAAACCGTATTAGGAAATGGAGAGCATGAATGGGCATGGGGTCTTCTAGAGAAATGGGTTCCAAGATATGTCCTTTTCATGTCTCTGGTGTCTGTGGGAAAGGTCACAGGCAGTCTAATGATAAGTTTATGATGCATTATTTCAACAAGCCTGAATGAACCAAAGAAGTGCCTCCTATTTGTCTTCAGGCCAGTCTTTAACTAGGAAGACCCTAGAAAATGCCACGGAGGAGACTCAGAATCTCTAGGGGTAATGTTGGAGCAAGTGATAAGTATTTTATTCCACAAAACTGCACATGACAAGGAATAAAAGTAATCTTAGTGTTAACTTAAACCAACTCTTGCTTAATGCCAATTTAGAGTTCTTAACTCCTAATCTGTTTTGCCTGCATTTCCAAGCTTTGTTTTGTAGGTCTACCTAAGTCTTTCCTTTTGGACATTGCTTGTATTTGTCTTAGTTATAATACCAATGAGATTATAATTGAGTGATCCTGAAATTCTAGAACTTATAGTAATTCTTTAAAATCACTTGCTCATCTGCAAAATAAAAACCCCTGTGAATGCTCTTTAAAATTCACAACTAGGAGCACCTTGGTGGCTCAGTTGGTTAAGCGTTTGCCTTCAGCTCAGGTTATGATCTCAGGGTCCTGGGATTGAGCCCCGCATCAGCCTCTGTGCTCACCAGAGAGTCTGCTTCTCCTCTTCCTTAGCCCCTCTCCCTCCTCTTGCTCTCTCACTCTCTCTCAAATAAATAAATAAAATCTTTAAAAACAAACAAACAAAATTCACAACCAAATGTAAAAGTGTGGGTCTTCTGTTGGTGGCAATGGGCAGCTTTTAGAGTCAAATCTTACATCTCCTAAAACAGACTTTCAAAGCAGGTACTTCAGGTGGGGTGTCAGATATTCAGTTTAATCCCATGGACAGCCACCTTTATTATGGACAAAGGACCACTCTGCAGTGCCCATTATGATTCTGATGCTTTTTGAGTCAAGTTTCTGACACTTGGAACTAAGAGACCTATGATCACAGGACCCTTTTGGATTGTAAGGATGGAAAGAAAGCCCAGTATCACTGAGACTTCCCCAAACAGAAATAATATCCAGTCAAAATGAAGGCTTTGGATCTAACCAATTCTGACCTGACTTGTTCTCTCTACATTTTTAGATAAGTTTAATAATGAACTTCACCATTCTGAGCTTCAGACATACCCCACCTCACCCTTGGGTCTCACCCTGTGAGTATGACTCAGTAAGAAAGCACTGTTCTCTTTTGCATTATTTTGCTGCTGGGAGACTCAGGTCTTGGGGCCACTCGGGAATCCACTAAGAAGCAGAAGTTCTCCTTTGCCTCTGGGAAATCCAGATGAATGGGTAATCAGAGGCAACCTGAAGATACATA
This sequence comes from Ailurus styani, assembly GCA_002007465.1. Lineage (NCBI taxonomy): Eukaryota > Metazoa > Chordata > Mammalia > Carnivora > Ailuridae > Ailurus > Ailurus styani. The sequence goes on from LNAC01000145.1 coordinate 2,810,798, forward strand.
AGGAAAAATCTCCAAAGGTAGACTCCTATAAATTCAGAAAGTAGGAAAAGTTTGTCATCAGTACATGCCCAATTACCCCTTTGGTGCACTCCTCTCTCTTCAAGATATACCTAATGTCCTCGAACTGTTCTGGTCTCCAGTAGGCCTTTAGGTCTACTTAAGGTGTAGAGAGTGTCCAAGGCTCAGGATCTAGCTCTCAAACCACCCTCTGCTTCAGACCTTTCTGTCACCTCAGTGTATAGAGACCATATGGTCTAAGCTACAAATAGGTTTGCCTAGAGTCACAAATAAAAGTGTGCCAAAGAGGACAACAGGGCAAAGTATATAAAATTGAAATGATCCCAGAGTACCACACTGGAAGATATGCTCTATGAGGGGAAGGATCTTGTGTGTTCAGTTCACACCACAATCCCCAACACCTGCCTGGTACGTAGCACATAGATAAGTGCCTTGCAAATATTTGTGGACTCAGTGAATGAACACATAGTCAAGATATATGGGCCAGTATCAATGCCATTCAGCTAGGTACCTGCTCTTATCCAGCAGGATGTGAGTTAACAAAGAATAGATCTCTTAATGCAGACTCGATTTTAGTGACTGATAAGAACTGAGGTTCCTCAGACCAGACCAGGAGGAACTTAAGCCACTGATGTAGAAAGAGAAGACTTAGGGCTTAAAGAAAGGAAAATACATGTTTATTGAATGTCTGTGCTTTACCCACATTATTACTTTTGCTTGGTGCAGTAGCCCTGAAAAGTAAGTCTTATTAGTCTGTGCATTTTATTAGTGAGGAAACAGAGATCAGATAGGTATGCTAGTCAGAAGCTAAGCTAGGATTTCCACCCAGATCTTTTCCATCCAAAGCTCATCCTGATTAGATAAATTGGTGATGGAAGAAGAGTGGTAGGGACTCTTTCCCAAAAATTTGACTAGGTCATAGAATGGATGGATTTATTTATTTTTAGGAGAGAGGAGAGTGAGCATGCTTGAGCCAGAGAGGCACAAGAAGGAGAGGGAATCTCAAGTTGACTCTGCACTAAGTGTGGAGCTAAATGTAGGGTTTGATCCCATGGCCCTGAGATCAGGAACTGAGCTGAAATCAAGAGTCCAATGCTCAACTGACCGAGTCACCTACCTGCCCCAGACCAAGATTCTTTTAATTGAGAGTGGCTATGGGAAGACAGTTATCAGTATTTCTGGGATAAACAGGTGTGGCCAACATTTGCCTACAACCCTCTTCTACCTTTTGATCTTCCGTGAATATCTGTCCATATTTCCCTGCCAAGATGAGATGATTTTACTCTTTTTTACTTCTTGCCCCTACACAACGTACATTATATTTGACCCTTTTGTCAACTGAGTCATAGGTAACTGACATATGTTAAATGTTGCACATATAAACTGCATTAACAGCTGCTGCCAAAAGTAACAATACCTTGTGGCAGTTACTGATAAAACAAGACAGACTGTTTCTTCTTTCATCTGGCCCTGACAGAAACAAAAGCCACGGGATTTGAATGAGGAGACCTAAGCTCTGGAGTTGGCCTTTGCTTTTACTATAACTGTGCACGATCAGTCGTTGCAAGTACTGTGGTAAAGGTAAACGTGGTGTATAGGAGAGCCCCACACAGATTTCCCTTGAAGAGAAGACCCTGCTGCAAGGAGCACCATGAACTTTGCGAAGGGATTCCCAGACAGACAACTTTGCCATGTCTTCTCCCATGAGATTCGAAGCTGCTTCTGTTTCCTGCACACTTGTAGCTAAGATAGTGGGAGGACAAAAGCCAGTGTTCTGTTAAGTGGTGGATTTTGGTTTGGAATAATCTGGCTTAGTCATTTCATTAGGGAATACCCAACTGTCAGAATTTTAGAGTCTTCCCTCTTGGGATAGTGTTTTAGTATATTCACAGTAAGGTAGGTTCTTTCTAGCATGCACCTCTAAATTCTTCCAGCCTCTACCCATACCCCTTTTTAAAGCCACTTCACATTTTTAGGAATTTGTTATAATAGCACCCTACTTCTCAGTATCAGTGTCTATCTTAGTCTATTCAGGCTGATATATGTTAAATGTTGCACATTTAACTCCCTCAGTTTTGTGTTAAATGCTACACAACAAAAATACCATAGATTGGGTGGCTTATGAACAACAGAAATTTATTTCTCACAGTTCTGGAGGCTGGAAGGTCCAAAATCAAGGTGCTGGCAGATTGTTTGGTAAGAGCCTACTTCATAGATGGCTGTCTTCTCATTGTGTTCTCACATGGTGGAAGGGGTGAGGTAGCTCTGAGGTTTCTCTAATAAGAGCAGTAATCCCATTTGTGAGGATTCTGCCCTTATGACCTAATTACCCCCAAATGCCCTACCTATAAATACCATCTCACTGGTTTAAGATTTCAAAATATGAATTATGGAGGGAAGCATTAAGTCTGTGGCAGATGGTCTGTTTTCCCAAAGATGAATCTGATCTTTTTACTGGGTTGTATAAACCTGGCTTTCAAGGTTCTAAGAGATACATGGAGAGAGTGTGTATGTTTGAGTATGTGGAAGTGGGGGAAATTTTCACTGTTCAGTAGTTAGACTTTCACTTCTTCCCCGTATTTTCAACACGGCACAGCCTCCCTCAGTTTTGTGTGCCATTCCTGCATCTGCATCTCTCTGCTCCATTTTCTTAACAGTGTGAAGAAAGTTCTCTGTTCTAGTTTTCTGTTCAGATGGGAGAGACTGCTTGCTGCCTGAAGCAAAGAATGGGGAAAAAAGATCCGTGAGCCTGACTTTTCATACAACCTTTCAGTGAATTCTCTTTTCAAATCTGTCTTCTACCTCCAATTTCAGAGACACTGGTGTCTCTCATTTCTTCTAAAATTTTGTTGTAGCTGTCTCCCCTCTATTCTCTTTGCCTGGATTTATGCCTCCCCCTTTGCAATTTTATTTTGATGACGTTTGAGGAGAACAGGAGGTAAAGGCATATGTTCGGTCTTTCATATTTAACTGAAAGACTTCTCCCACAAGGTCTGGAGGGTCTGCTTGGCAGCAGTTACTTCTATTGGTTGGGTGGGTGAGGAGTGGTTACAGAAAGGAGTGAGCTTTGAACTACATTAAGCTTGGGAGATCATACCTAACTCCATGATTTGACCCTAAGGAGAATGGGGAACCTGCTGAGTATGAGTAGAATTAGCTCCAGACCTCTCAGACTTTAAAGCACTTAAATTTTTGTATTGTCACTGAATTAATTTTTGAGTTGCCTAGGACAAGACTATAATTAGGAGATATTGTGATAAGATGATTAAGAAGCCACCAAAAAATGTTAGCTTGGTTTTCTTTGGATATATAAAAATCTCCTGAAAATTCTATTATTCTTTAATAATTAGTAACTTACTGATCTGGTTGAGTAGGGAGATTGGTTATATATAGGGGATTCATCAAATAAGTAAAAAATATTGAGAATTATGAAGGAAGTTAAAAATATAAAGAGAAGGAAAGCTAGATTGAATCTTGTGATGTTGGATTAGATTTGGAGATGGGTTCATTATTCTCAATATATGGAACTAAATATAGATATATAGATGCAAATCTATGTGTGTACATTTTGATAATATAAATAAATTTATATGTCATTCTCTGGTGTGTATATATGTGTATGAATGTGTGTATGTGTGTGTGTGTACATATACATACATTTCCTAATTCTATTGACAGAATCTGGGAGCAGTAGCACCCCAAGAGTAAGGGATATATCTTGGACCTAAATACTATTCTCCATTAAAAGCAAACAAGTCTCTTTGAGTAAATAAATGATCAATTACTGGTTTGGGTAGAGGAGACTGGAATATTTTTTGACATCAGAAAGTAAAGAATGTTTGAAATGCTAGGGCATATAGAAGGGATATGGAAGCCAACTTGAAAGGGCTCCAACTGGTCAATTCTGGGACAATTTGAGTATAAGAATAAAAAATAATAATGGATTATAGCCCATTAAATAAAACAGGAATTCACAAGTCCATACTGATGAATAATAAATACATGAATAGGCAGAAGAGAAAATTCTTACAGTAAAACAGCAACTAATAAATATAGAAAGAATGACAGAATTAGAAAAACACCATTTGGCAATTGTCATAGTAATAATCAATTCAGGCAAGAAATATCAGTGGATGCTAGAAATAATGGATTAAAATTTGATGAAAGAAAGGATATTTACTTAGTGTCAAAGTATCTCCCCACAAAGTAATTTTTAATTACAAAAGGAAAAAGAATAATTTTACAGTGGAGAATCCTGGCAAACACCATCTTAATCAAGAAATCAAAGTTAATAACACCAGTAATGAGACAATTTAAATTATGTACCACCCAAAGGGAGGCAATAAGATGGAAAGGTTTGTGTTCTCTTCTTGCTAAAAATCATAACCTGAATCTAATCATGAAGAAACATAGGGGAAGCCACATTGAGGGACAGTGTACAGAATAACTGGTCTGTACTCTTCCAAAATGTGATGATCATGTAAGCCAAGGAACAACTGAGTAGTCGTCTCTGTATTAAAGGAGACTAAACAGAAATGATAATTAAATATCATATGTGATTTTGGATTGCATTTTTTTTGCTATAAAACAGTGGTTCTCAAGGTAAAATTCTAAGTCCAGAGCTTCACCACCACCTGGAAATGGTTAGAATTTCACCACCTATGGTTAGAAATACAAAACTTTGGACCCATGCTGAACCTACTGAATCGGCAAGCCTGGGTTTGGGACCCAGTAATCTAGGTTTAGCAAGACCTTCCATTGATTCTGATGCTCATTATAGCTTGAGATGCACTTCTATGATTGTTGGGGCAATAGTTAAAACTAGGGTAGATGCTAATAATATATCAATGTTAATTTCCTGCTTTTCATGGCATTGTTTTTAAAAGCACATACTAAATTATTCAGGGGTAATGAAAAGTTATGCCAGCAATTTACTCTAAGTAAATCAGGAATAAAAAGTTCTTTATAATATATATATATATACATATATATGTATATATGTATATATGTATATATATATATATGCAACTTTTCTGTATGTCCTAAAAATGCCTAAAATAAAATAAATTACAATAGGAGGGGTTAAGATATATATTTGTCATATTAGGAAAGAAAGTCTGACTCATATTCATTCCAACTGCTTTAATGTAATCAAATATAGCACTAAATACAAAGGATATATATTCCATTACATGTATGGTTAAATCTGTAATGGAAATAGTTTGTTCTCCCAAGAACCATCTGTGTTTATTTTCAGGTTGAACCAACCCTAAGGTTGCTAACATTCTTTAAAACCATGTTGATGAATGACACAATCTCTGAATCACATCAAAGCCAATATGGTTTCTTTGGGGATTCCATATCAGAGGGAAAACATGTCTGCTGAATAGCATCTGTCTATCCATATGCAGAAAGAGTCAACACATGAAACTGAAAGGTAATTGTTTTCAAATAATTGGCTAGATGACATACACAGCTCCTCATTCTCAACTGCATTACTAATTGCCTGAATATAATCTATGATCTGATTTTTTTCTATCACTGTAGATTCTTTGCAAGACTTTCCATTGCACAAAACTAAAATACAGCAAGAGCAAAATATAGCCCAAGACAAGTACATTTGGATTAGATTCAAATATGCAGGGTTTTATCTAGAAGGAAAAATCCTTTTCGAGTTAGAGAGGAAGTGAATCAGGCCCATGGACCTTGGCTAGCTGACCGATTCACAAACACTGGTGGTTGGTGGTTGTTTTTCTACTTTTGGTTGTCTACTTTGAAGCCATTGTACAACATCCAAATCCCTAGCTCCATTCTTCCTGGTATTTTGGTGGTTATGCATTTGTTCTGATACTGTGAATGGAGAGTTCCCTTCCAGCTAGCAAGTGTTCCTTCCCCAGTCATAATCCCTCAGAAGAACTGAATCTGATCAGTTATGTCACAACTGAAGAGGACTACATTTGTTTTAACAAAGGTTATTTAGAACATCCTGCTGCTAATGTCAGCACACAGATTGGGCAAGTTCCACCAAAATAACTTTCAGACTATTTGTACTCAATTAAATGTTTATTTAAAATTTCCTTTGGGTTTTTACTGCTGTAAATGTATTGTTCATTTTTCACATACCAGGCACTGTTGTTTAGTCTCAAGGGCATTACTTGTTACAAATTTAACAACTGTGACATATTAAAAACAACATTTAGGGAAGAAATTAGGGTTGAGAGGATATGACCAGATGTTTCCGTGGTGTTTCACCAAAATGTCACTTAAATGCCAACAAGATTTTAAAAGGAATTTTTTCCCAAAGTCTCTCTACCCACTTGACTGGCCCCCAAATATGCTGCTATCATAGTTGTATTAGACAACCCATTTAATTTTCACTTTAATCACAGTTTTCTTGAAGATACTTAAAATCTTCTCATTGTCATTTTTAAAAATTCACTATGGCAATAAAAATAATCATGGCTATGCCACATGTTACTTTTGTGATCCAAATTTTCTTATGACTAAAATAGGGATGTCTGTCCTTACCTCCTATGATTGTTATAGAGGTTACATGCCATAATGTATGAGACATTCTGAGCCCAGGGCTTGGTACACAATACTAACATATTAAATAATGTGAATGTTATAACCAGTGCTAATTATTGATACAAGTGAAAAACCCCACTAAGTGTCCTGGAATATACTTCTTTAGAAAAAATGCAGACTTCCCCGCAAGTCTCTGTTAAGTTTCAGTCTTCTTTTGAGATTGTCATTTAGCAGGAGAAGAGCCTATCAAGAAGCAACTTCAGAAGAAAGTCATTATTATTTTTAAATAAATCTGGTGGTAATTAAATGAGACCTCTCTGCGCTGATTTCTAAATTCAAGAGCAATTAGAAAGCGAGCCTGCAGGTAAATACTACAGAACAGAGAGGTTGTCGGCACCCAAGTGGAGGATTCCAGGTTTGCTCTCCTTCTTTGGGAATTCTGTTGTCAGAGTGTTATAAGAGCTTTTTAACAGTAGACCGGGGCCCTGAAGTTTTCATGATTTGGTCCACATTCAAAAATATACAAAAATATAAAAGTCAGTGAAGCAATTGCCGTTCAACAGAGGTTTTTCAGGGAAAAGGGATAAGCTTGATCCAAAAATATTTTGGAGGGTGGAGACATTCCAAGCATACCATTCCATGCCTGTGCCAATGGAATGTGGGCACAGCATAGGAACAATGTCCAAGGCTGGAGAGCTTTAGAGGACCAGGGAAATTTTGAGTGAAAAACACAAAGCAGTGAAGAACCTGCCCCCACCAAAAACCAAGTGTCCCTATTTACAGGTTGAACAGTGAATTCAAAATACATTTTAGGTCCATGAACTGTGAATTCCAGAATTTGGTGCCAAGTAATTGTAGTTCCATTTTGCAAATGTACAGCTCTACTCTGGTTACACACACACACACAAACACACACACAGACTATGAATTGGAAAGAGAGATTGAACAAGTTCCAATTATTACGTTTAAATCCCAGACTGGAAATAACATTTTGTCTCTTTCCATTATCTTTGACTCTAGGCTGGTAAAGTTGCTATAATTAAAATAAAAAATAAGCACAAATATGGACTGCTTTTCTATATTACTCATGAAAAGGGAGTAACTTCTAGACATTCCAAAACTTTTTGAAAAAAGTTTGTTTGCTTATAATGGTTATTTGCTGGTTTAATTGTGGTTGTATTTTTCTCATCAGTGTTTGTGATCCTTCAAGACATGACAGGATTTTGATTTTGAAAGATCCCCATTATTCCCAAGAACTATCCTGGCCCATAGTTTCTGGATATGGTTGTGTCAATTTGCAGTAGTTTATCTTCGTATCTCTCTATTGGTAAACCGAGGAAATAAGGAGACACATGGATGTCCAAAAATGACTTAGGGTTTTTCATCGAAAAGTTCAGTCAAATGTCTTTCAAAAAACTTTGCTAAAGCAAACAAACTTTGCAGACTGTTTTATTTTACTAAAGAGTCATTTTCTCTTTTTCCCTGACCTGATAATCTATTTAACTGAAGAAGAGCAATTCAGTTTATGGCAAAGAAACTTTCAAGAGGTTGCCTGGAAGTGGGATGACTTAGTATTTCTCAAAGGTGGGCGCAGCTCACCTCAGACTCCGCTGGGGAGCTTTTATGTTTTTTTTAAAGATTTTATTTATTTATTTATTTATTTATTTATTTATTTATTTGACACAGAGAGAGATCGAAAGTAGGCAGAGAGGCAGGCAGAGAGAGGAGGAAGCAGGGCTGAGCAGAGAGCCGGATGCAGGGCTCAATCCCAGGACCCTGAGATCGTAACCTGAGCTGAAGGCAGGGGCTTTAACCCACTGAGCCATCCAGGCACCCCAAGCTGGGGAGCTTTTAAAACCTCAGACTCCTGGGTCCCACTGCAGCCCTACTGAGTCCAGATTTGGCGGGTGGGGACTAGGAAGCTGCATATGTAATGCACTCTGCAAATGATTCTTCAACATATTTAAATGCAGGAGTCTTTTCAAAGTGGAAATTAGTAACTATATCATAAAAGCCAGTAGCGCTTTCTGTCCTGGCATCCTCTAGCTTTGAAGAGAGGATCAGTGGTGCATTGCTTTTGAAAACATTCCAGTTTGATCCATAGAGCAAGTCATTTTCCCTCCTCTTAATGTTTTCTCCTAGCTCTGTTTTTCTCCATGGGCTCAATTATCCAGTCTTTACACAATAGCATTCGGAGTTGAGCAGTTTCCAAAATGTTATTATTGTCGGTCATTGTTTTATTCCTAATGCCTCCACATTACTGGTCAGTGACCATGATCTGCATTTTCAGGCAAGAAAAAGGATATATACTATCAGCTGAGTCACTTGACCCTCACCAGGTATGGAATATAGCCTCTTACAACACCTTATCTAAGGCAGTGGTTCCCAATCTTGACTGCACATTAGAATTGCTTGGGAAGGTTTAAACCTACCTAGGCCACACCCCAGACCAATGTCACCACAACCTGCAGGGGTAGGACCCAGGCATCTATACTTAGTAAAGCTCCCCTGGTGATTCCAGGGTGCAACCTAGACCATGAACCATTGTCCTGGAGCATCTGTAGAAAGCGCATTGAAGCCTTTAGGACACCCAAGGGAGATCATCAGTATTTTTCTTTACAGAAATAATTTCTGCTATCTGCAGTGCACTCTAATAAGGAGGAGAAAGTTTAGGAGGTATTTCTTATAGAAATGTGTTCTTGTCTTTAGAGTGTTTAACCACCATTTCAGGAGATCCAGTGTGAAAGGCTACAGTGTGAATGTTGTGGTTATTTCAAGTACACACACATAGACTCATCCATGGTGTGAACCATCCATGCCCACCTACAAAACTCCTCTACACCAACCTATCACTTTGTCTGTTTCAGAGAATCTATGAAATATATCAGTCTTTGGCTGTCTTCTCAAGAGCCAGTCACAGATCTCCAGTGAGCTGAAACAGGAAAAGTTGTTTTAAACCATTGACTGCTTAATAAATTAGCACTAGACGGCTCTTAGCCTAATTTATCTCTGAAAGCCAGTTTCCCAGGGTATCAGAGCAATACCACAAGAAAAATTATTTCCATTAAACACCACAAAAATGTCTTTCCTGTGATACTTCACTGAAAGGGTGACATGTACGAGATTCTCAGTCACAAAACAGGAAAGAAATGTTTGAAAGTCAAATTAAAAAGTAAAGCACAGTTAAGATTTTATTGAGCTTAAACCCCATTCCTACCCCCTGAACATATAAATCTGTTCTGTGTTCTGTGTCTCCCACTCAGATGGGTGATAAATTTTGGATGCTGAATTCTTATGTCTCTAAAAATAACGTTTACCTAAAGTGAAGTGCAACATCTGGGTCCACTGGGGGAGCATGAAGTGGCCTTTCAGGTTAATTATTTGTGTGGTCAGGTTCGATTTCCCAACCCTGAAAATGACACCAGTTTTGTTTCTTTTGGCCCCTGCCCCCCACAGGTAGAGTCCTGTCCCAGTGACTTTCCCATAGATCTGATCCTTCATGCAGAATATTGCCACCAGTGCCCCAACATTGAGGACGCGGAATATTTTCCATCTGCTCTCTGACCTGAAGGACACGATGTGCCTGGAATTCCCCCTGTTACTGTGGTTAGGAATAGAGTGAAGAGTCACCCCAGTGCTGTCATAGTGGCTGCCATCAGAACAGATCCAGATTATTCTTCCTCTAATATTCTCAAAGGAATGTCTCTCTGCCATCTCCATCAAAGTGTATTTCTGCTTGTTTAGAACAGAGACTAGACTGAGATGGTCCATGTTCATTTTTAGACATGACCCAAATAGGGGAGATAACAGGCTGGTGTTAGATTGATTATAAGAAGAATTCTTCCCCTGCCCTTTCTAATACTCTAGTCCCTATCCCAAAAGAGGCTAACACCATAGAAAAAGAAGCCTTATGATGGAATGTAGTGAGAGCAACCAGCTGCTCAGGGTCCTAGGAAATGATGGTCATTATTATTTTTTAAAATATGGATAAGGGCGCCTGGGTGGCTCAGTGGGTTAAAGCCTCTGCCTTTGGCTCAGGTCATGATCTCAGGGTCCTGGGATCGAGGCCCGCATCGGGCTCCCTGCTCAGCGGGGAGCCTGCTTCCTCCTCTCTCTCTGCCTGCCTCTCTGCCTACTTGTGATCTGATCTCTCTCTGTGTCAAATAAATAAATAAAATCTTTAAAAAATATATGGATAAAATCACAGCTTGAAATAAATTTTTAAAATCTCTAGATCTTTGTATAAATTTGAATCCAACCATTTTCATCCATAACATAAATTTTTCCAGGCATTGATTCAAGACCTGGGCGTTATCTTCATTTTTCCCCTCTCTCTACCAAATTCTGTTAATTCCTTCTCTCCTTTTCCATTTTCTTGGCCATTTCCTCTCTTTAAGCCTGACTGTTTCATTTTGGTGTATTGTAAAAGGCTTCCTACTTGTCCCTAGACCTTCAACATTTCAGAGTTCAAGGTAATTCTATACACACCACCAGAGCAAGCTTCTTGGGTTATTGCTTTGCTCAAATCACTTCTCCTTCAAACTTTTGAGGTGGCTCTCCCACTGACTACTGAATAAAATCATAGCAATTTATTCAGTGTTCAAGGCCTTTTATAGTTTGGTTCCAAACTATGCTTTCTATCTTATGCTAATGCCCATGTTCCAGCCAAATGACACCTCCATAGCCTTTCATTTCTTAACCTCATCTTGCCCTTTCTTACCTCTGGCTCACATCTTTCTCTCATATCTTTCTCTCTTGCTTGCTTTTCTTCCAAAACCCACTTAGAAATTCCCTCTCTCTTTCATTAAATCTTTTCTGGACACTTTAGTCAGAAACTTTCTTTGCCTCCCTGTCCTCAAGCATTTGATTAGAGCTAATCTCAGGACTCTTAACATGCATTATCTTGTACTATATTTATTTGGGTACCTTGGTTAGCCTTCTCACTAGAATTTCTGGAAGGCATTGACCACATCCTTATTCTTCAACATGCCTTGTACATGTTGGAGGATGAATGAGTAAATGAAAGAATAAAGTTAAATACTACTTCCTTCTCTTCTTAATCCTTACACTGAAAAAGTATGGTGTGGAGGATAGGCCCTGGAAAATTCTATAGTGCGTCTTGTTTGAGGGTAGTCAGGAGAACTTGGCATATCTGAGTTCAGATCAGTTTCCTGGGACCATCTATGTATGCAGAGGCTTATCTCAGTGAATGGAGACTCCCGAGTCTTTGGAATTTCAGGGATGGCAGGGGGCAGAGGTGTGGGTCTGAAGTCATAAAATATGTATTTTTAAAAATTTAACCAGAGGTTGCATAACTTTATGAAAATTTGAGGCTCAGAGCTGGCAAGTTTGTGGTGCAGGTGGCTTGGGAGTTCCTGAGTGGGTTCACCTTTGGCATGCTTATTCTGGAAACCTGTCAATAAGACTTGGGCAGATCATTAATTTATAGGCCGAAAGGCAAAAGACACTTAAAAGAAAAAAAAATACTTCAAAGGATTGAAATGGTGCAGCACATTGGCACTAATGGCTTAGTATATAGGAATAATCGGCTTTTGCAAACTAACTTCTCTTTACTCGAGTTTTTTTAAAAAAATATTTTATTTATTTATTTGACACAGGGAGAGAGAGTACAAGTAGGCAGAGAGGCAGGCAGAGGGAGAGGGGGAAGCAGGCTCCCCGCCGAGCAGAGAGCCTGATGCGGGGCTCTATCCCAGGACCCTGAGATCATGACCTGAGCTGAAGGCAGAGGCTTAACCCACTGAGCCACCCAGGCACCCCTACTCAAGTTATTTTTGCAAGCAAAGATCCTGGGTAAATATGAGCCATTATACTGTATACGTAACAATTACACATAACTTGTCCTTTGTTTCTCTTACTTGCCACAGTACCGTGACTGCTAGCATTAACGAAGTCAAGAAATTGTTGTGAGAATCACAGTGAAGGTGAATTAAGTGAATAATTCAGGGCCTTAAGTTTCCTTCCTCCCTCCCTCCCNTTAGTGATAACAGGCTCTTTCTGAGAAGTGCCACAACGGCCAGTTTCTCCTTCCTTCCTTCCTTTCCTCTCCCTTCGTCCTTTCCTTCCTCCCTTCCTCCCTTCCTTCCTTCCTTCCTTCCTTCCTTCCTTCCTTCCTTCCTTCCAACCTTCCTACCTTAAGAATTTATTTATTATTTGTCAGAGAGGGAGAGAACAAGCAGGGGGAATGGCAGGCAGAGGGAGAAGCAGGCTCCCCACTGAGCAGGGAGCCCAAAGTTTTTCCTCTTTTTTAAATATTAGTTATTGAGACCTGACCTTGTCAATAATTACCTGTGTTATCTCTCAATTCCACTTTGCCCAGGTAGCCTCAGATCTTTTATTTGTAACACAAGAGTAATAGTAATTTTGCCTATCCCATGGGATTGTAATGAGGATTAAATAACAAATGTGAAAAGTATATTTAAGAAGGATTTTGTACCTTCTGAAGCACTGTGCATGAGTTTGCATGTTGTAAGTATGTATGTATTATTCAAGTAATGCAGGTGATTACTCTCTGGCTTATATTAATCCTTGGAGCCATGCTCTTCTTCAGACCACTTGCAGTTTATGTAGATAGGTAGATGGATAGATGATAGATAGATAGTTAGGTAGATAGATAATGGATGGATGAATGGATAGATGAATGGGTCAAGTGTAATTGTACAAATACTTATATTTCTATCTTAAATATAGATAATTTAATGAATAATTATACTTTATCAGATAATAAAAAAATTTAGAAGTGACTCCAAACTAAGAGATTAGGTTGAATGGATTTTACAAATACTGTTTGTGTAGCTTTAAATATAATTTTAGGTTCTTTCAATAGTTGGGAAATATCCTCCACTTCAGTGTTTTCTGAGTGTGGTCCATGGACCCGTGCTGGTCCTTAAACTGTTTGTTCCCAGTAGCAATAATAATGAACACATGGCCTAGTTCACTACTTTTATTCCCCCATAAAAGTTTCTTGGTTTTTATTCTGGCACAAGCTCTTTAAGTTCTCATGAACTGGCAAACAATAGTTTGTCAACTGTAGTAGCACTGCTCTAGTAATACCTTACTATTTGGCCATTCATTCAACAAACATGTATTAAGCAACCTTATTAGTTAAGGTAATCCTAGACATTGTAACAAATAAGTCTTGAACTTAATGTAATAAAAACCTATTTCTCAGAAGCATCATAGTCTATGCAGGTACTCTTCATCTGGTGCCTTTCTCTGTAGTTCTTAGGAAAATGGCTCCTTCTGTCTTGTGGTTCACTTTTTTCTAGTTCACAGAATCCTCTGCATTTGGGTAGCAATGGGAAAAGATGTGGTGGGGAAGATGCAGCCTTAACCACTAACCATTAACTTCAACTGTTAACCATTTCAATACATCACTTCTCACATTTTCTTTCCGAGGACGAGTGCCCTCCTTTATTCCCACGTAAAAGGACTGGAAGATATAATCCCTGACTTTGTAGACATTTCTGTGGGTTGTTTGTTTTTGTTTTTGTTTTCAGAGAAAGGGCATGAATGTGCGGGGTGGCGGGTGCAAAGGGGCAGAGGGAGACAGTCTTAAGCAGGCTCCTCACCCAGCACAGAGCCTGACTTGGGTCTTGATCTCAAGAACCTGGGATCATGACCTGAGCCAAAATCAAGAGTCAGATGCTTAACCAACTGAGCCACCCAGGCATCCTGGCTTTGTAGACACTTCTGAGCATTACCATTTCATTAGGGAAGGGGAGCAAAATATTTTGATGGTCACCTAAACCAGTGTTCCTCAAACCAGAAGGACCCGTTCTGTTTTTTAAAATTTTAAATCTATCACAGCCTAATGCTTGAAAAAAAATCCTATAAAAATGAATTTCTAGAAAAATAAATCAAAGATATATAAAATAAAGTTCAGTTTTTTATTATTAGATTCAGCAGATATAAAATTGCTATAGTTTCTCTCCTTAGCTCATTGAGGACTGATTGGTAACATCACACACAGTACCATTTATGAACCACACTTGAGTTGCATAGTTCTAGATTTCTGAAGCTAAAACCAATAGTAAACATGGAATTTTTTTCATGAAACAGATAATAAACAAACTAATAAGATAATCTTATAGTAGCAATAAGCATTATGAAGACATGTGGCCCTGTGTCTTCTGGAGAGGCCTTCTTGAGGAGGATCCTTGTTATGATTAAGATAAAACAGCAGATTCAGAAAAATGTATTTAGAACAAAAAGATATAACCATGTTTAAATTTATTTGTTATGCTTCATTTTAATTTCTGACTTTAAAATTTTCTTAAGGATTCAGAAGGTAGACCCTTTAAAAAAACAGAAGGTAAAATAAAAATATTTTAAAATTTCGTTTTCTCTTTTCCTAAAATAAAATAGATAATAATTATTTTTGATAGCAGCTTTATTGAGATATCATTCAGAAACCTTGTAATTAATTTAAGGCATACAACTTAACAGTTTATAATATACTCACAGATATGCACAACCATCACCACAACCAATTCTAAAATATTATCATTATCTTAAAAAAAAACCACAACACTAAGATAACTCTGTACCTTAGCTATTAAATCCCTATTACCCATTGCTCCAGCCCTAAGCAACCACAAATCTACTTTCTGTCTTTTGCCTATTCTTGACATTTTTCTATAATTGGAGTAATATAATACGTGGTCTTCTGTGACTTTTTTCATTTAATGTTTTCAAGGTTCAGCTCTGTTGTAACACGTATCAGTATTACTCTCCTTTTTATGGTCGAATAATTTCCATTATATGGATATATCACATTTTGTTCATCCATTCACCAGTTAATGGCCTTTTGGGTTGTTTCTATTTTGGGGATATTATAAATAATGTTGCTATAGACATTTGTTTGAGTCTTCCAACTGTGTTCTTTTAAAATTATTTTGGTTATTCTAGGTCCCTTGCAATTCCGTATGAATTTTAGGAACAGCTTACCAATTTCTGTAAAGAAGTCAGCAAGGATTCTAATAGAGATCGTGTTAAATGTAGAGATTAATTTGAGGATTATTGGCATGATAATAATATTAAGCCTTTTGATCCATGAACATGGGGTATTTCCATTTATTTATATCTTTTTTTAAAGATTTTATTTATTTATTTGACACAGAGAGAGATTACAAGTAGGCAGAGAGGCAGGCAGAGAGACAGGGAGAGGAGGAAGCAGGGTCCCTGCTGAGCAGAGAACCCTATGCGGGCCTTGATCCATCCCAGGACGCTGAGATCATGACCTGAGCCGAAAGCAGAGGCTTTAACCCACTGAGCCACCCAGGCACCCTATTTATATCTTCTTTAACAACAATTTCTTTTACCAATTATTTGCAATTTTCAGAGTATTAATTTTAGTGCTTTTGTTAAATTTATTACTAAATATTCTTTTTGATGCTATTGTAAATGCGATTGTTTTCTTAATTTCATTTTTGGATTATTCATTATTAGTGTACAGAAATATAATTCATTTTTGTATATTGATCTTGTATTTTATGACCTTGCTGAAGACAATTATTATTCTAATTGTTTTTTAGTGGATTCCTTAGGATTTTCTGTATACAAGTTTGTGTCATCTGCCAATAGAGATAGTTTTGCTTTTTCCTTTCCAGTCTAGATGGTTTTTTATTTATTTTTCTTGCATAATTACCCTTGTTCAAACCTCCAGTATAATGTTGTATGGAAGTGGCAAGAGTGGACATCCTTGACTTGTTCCTGAACTTAGAAAGCATCCAGTTTTTTACCGTTAGGTATGATATGTGGGTTTTTGTCCATGCCCTTTATCAAGCTGAGAAAGTTTCCTTCTATTCCTACTTTTTTGAATATTTTTATCATGAAAGGGTTTGGGATTTTGTGAAATGCTTTTACTTCACCTTTTAAGATGATCATGTGGTTTTTGTTTTGTGTCCTATCAATATGGTATATTATGTTAATTGATTTTCAGATGTTAAACCAGCCTTGTATTCTGGGAAAAAAATCCCAATTAGTTATGCTTTATAATTCTTTATATGTGGTAGTGGATTCAGTTTGTTAATGTATTGTTTAGGATTACTGTATCCATATTCATAAGAGATATTGGTTTGTAGTTTTCTATGAAATTTATGTCTCATTTTGGTTTCAAGGTAACACTGGCTTCACAGAATAAGTGGGAAAGTATTACATCTCTTGTATTTTTTGGAATAGTTTCTGAAGAATTGATATTAATTCTTTACTTGTTTTGTAGAATTCACCAGTGATAGTTGATTTATAGTGTTGTCCAAATCATCTATTGCTTAGCTGTCCTTCTGCTTTTGTTCTATCTATCCATTATTGAAGTGGAATACTGAAGTATCCAACTACTGTTGTTGAATTGTTTATTTCTCCCTTCATTGTTTTTACTTTATGCATTTTGGTACTCTGTTTTTAGGGTCATATATGTTTATAATTGTAATAGCTTCCTGATAGATTTATCTTCTTATAAAATGTCTCTCTTTATCACTAGTAATGTTTTCTGTTTTAAAGTCTATTTTACTTATTAGTATAAACCACTCCAGATTTCTTACAGCTGCTCTTTGTATGATATATCATTTTCCATCCTTTTACATTCAATTAATTTTATCTTTGAATATAACATGTGTCTCCTATAAAAGCATATAGTTGGGTCTTGTTTTATTTTTTTAATCTAGTATTTTTCAACCCAACCTTTTGCTTGGGTTCTTACACTATCCACATTTAATGTTATTATTGATACAGCTGGATTAATGTCTGCGATTCTATTCTTTGTTCTCTATATGTCTCATATCTTTTTTCCTTTGTTTTTCCTATACTGCTTTGTTTTGCAGGCAGTGAATATTTTCTAATATGGCATTTTAATTCTTTCACGATTTTCCATTATTTTTTGAGTCATTTCCTTAGAGTTGCCTTAGTGCTTATCACACACACACACACACACACACACATACATGCTTATCACAATCAACTTCAGATTTATGCTAACTTAATTGCAATGAGATATAGAAACACTATTTATGTAGACCTATATTCAGTTTTCTCCTTTTTGTTATGTATGTTATTTTTGTTACATATATTATTGTTATACATAATACTTCTGTAAATATTACAAACCCAATAATACATTGTTATAACTCTTACTTTACATAATTTTATGACATTCTTAAGATTTTATTTTTTTACGTAATCTCTATACCCAGTGTGGGACTTGAACTTACAACCCTGAGATCAAGATTTGCATCATATACCAACTGAACCAGCAAGGTGCCCCAATTTTATGTTTTTTAAGAAACCTGAGAGGAGAAAGGAGAGCAAGTATATAATTATAACTTTTGTTATATTAACCTTCTTACTTGTCATTTTTGTTCTTTTCATTTGTTTCTATGGATCTGAGTTTACATCTGGAGTAATTTCCTTGGGTCAAAAGGGTTTTGCTCTCACCCATCACCTCCATACTGTTATTGACAAATATGCTACATTTCTGTATGCTTTGGTCCAAAAATTAAGAGAAAGAAAAAATGCATTTTCACTATCTTTTGTAATTACATAATTACCTTTATTGGTGCTTTTTGTTTTTTTTGTGTGTGTTTTTTTAAAGATTTTATTTATTTATTTGACACACAGAGAGAGATTACAAGTAGGCAGAGAAGCAGGCAGAGAGAGAGGAGAGAGGAGGAAGCAGGCTCCCTGCTGAGCAGAGAGCCCGATGTGGGCCTCGATCCCAGGACCCTGGGATCATGACCTGAGCCGAAGGCAGAGGCTTTAACCCACTGAGCCACCCAGGTGCCCTGTTTTTTGTGTTTTTGTGGGGTGTTTTGTTTTTTGGGTTGTTTTTTTTTTTTTTTTGGTGTTGGTGTCTGGGCTTTCAGCCTGAAGAATTTTCTGTTGTATTTCTTTTTTTAAAATTAAGTATAATTAACATACAATGGTGTATTAATTTCAGGTGTACAACATATTGATTCAACAATTCTATACGTTACTCAGTGTTCACCATGATAAGTGTACTCACCATACATTATTAACAATATTATTGACTATATTCCCTATGCTGTACTTTTCATCTCTGTAACTTATTTATTTATAACTGGAAGTTTATCCCCTTCATCTAATTTTATCTTCATCTCAATTTATCTTCATCTAATCCCCTTCATCTGCTTTACCTATCCCTTCACCCACCTCCCATTTGGCAACTACCAGTTTGTTTGCTGTATTTAAGAGACTGTTTTTTTTTTCTGTTATTGTTGTTTGTTTTATTTATTTTTTGGATTCCACATATATGTAAAATCATGTGGTATTTGTGTCTGACTTATTTCACTTAACATAATACATGCTAGGTCCATCCATGTTATTGTAAATGGTAAGATCTTATCCTTTTTATGACTAATATTCCATTGTGTAAAATGCTATATTTTTTTGTCCATGCATCTATTGATGGACACTTGGATTGCCTCCATATCTTGGCTATTGTAACTAATGCTTCAATAAACATAGGGTTGCATATATTTTTGAATTAGTGTTTTCATTTCCTTTGGGTAAATACCCAGTAGTGGAATTACTGGATCATATGGTATTTCTATTTTTAATTTTTTAAGAAACCTTAATGTTCTGGGCGCCTGGGTGGCTCAGTGGGTTAAAGCCTCTGCCTTCGGCTCAGGTCATGATCTCAGGGTCCTGGGATCAAGGACCGCATCGGGCTCTCTGCTCGGTGGGGAGCCTGCTTCCTCCTCTCTCTCTGCCTGCCTCTCAGCCTATTTGTGATCTGATCTCTCTGTGTCAAATAAATAAATAAAATCTTAAAAAAAAAAAAAAGAAACCTTATTGCTCTTTTCCACAGTGGCTGCATCAGTTTACATTCTCAGCAACAGTGTTCAAGGGTTCCTTTTTCTTCACATCCTCACCTAAACTTGTTTTTTTCTTGTCTTTTTGATCCTAGACATTCAGACAGGTGTACGGTAATATATCATTGTGGTTTTAATTTTCATTTCCCTAATGATTAGTAATGTTGACCATCTTTTCCTGTGTTTGTTGGCCTTATGTATGACTTCTCTGTAAAAATGTCTGTTCAAGTCCTCTACCTATTTTTTATTTGGATTATTTATTTTTTTGGTGTTGAGTTGTATAAAATCTTTATATATCTTGAATATTAACCCTTTATTGCATTTATCATTTGCAAATATCTTCTCCCATTTGGTAGGTTGCCTTTTTGTTTTGCTGATGGTTTCCTTTGGTATGTAAAAGCTTTTTATTATGGTATAACCTCAATAGTTATTTTTGCTTTTGTTTCCCTTGCTTGAAGAGACATATCTAGATAAATGTTGCTAAGGCTAATGTCCAAGAGATGGCTGCCTATGTTTTCTTTCTAGGAGTTTTGTGGTTTCAGGTCTCACATTTAGGTCTTTAATCCATTTTGAGTTTATTTTGGTATATGGTGTGAGAAAGTGATCCAATCTCATTCTTTTCACATGTAGCTATCTAGTTTTCTCAGCACAATTTACTGAAGAGACTGTCTTTTCCCTGTTGTATATTCTTGATTCTTCTGTCATAGTTTAACCGTACAAGCATGGGTTTATTTCTGGATTCTGTCTTCTGTTCCACTGACGTATTTGTCTGCTTTTATACCAGTACCACACAGTTTTGATTGCTACGGCTTTGTAGTTTATCTTGAAATCTGGGATTGTGACAAGTTCAGCTTTGTTCTTCTTTCTCAAGATTCCTTGACTGTTTGGGGTCTTTTGTGGTTCCATACAAATTTTGGTGTTTTTTTTTCTTGTTTTTCAGCATTTTTACTACCAGGTGTCTTTTTGTGAATCCGTATTTATCCTATTTGAAGTTCACTGAGCTTCCTAAATGTGTAAATGAATGTTTTCTAATGAATTTGGGAACATTTTAGCCATTATTTCTCTGAATATACTTTCTGCCATTTCAATTTCTCCTCTCTTTCTGGTACTCACATATGTCTATATTGGTATTCTTAATGCTGTTTCTCATATCTCTGAGGCTCTGTTCATTTGTCTTCATTCTTTTTTCTCTCTGTTCCTCAGATTGCATAATCTTTGTCAATTATCTCAAGTTTGCTAATTTTTTTTCCTGCCAATTCAGATCTATGGAGCTCCTCTAGTGCATTTTTAAATTTTAGTTATTGAACTTTTCAAATGCAAAATTTTCATTTTTCCCCTGGAAAAAAGTTCTACCTCCATTGATATTCTCTATTTGATGTAACGCTTTCATCATGCCTTCCTTTACTTATTTAATCATGACTTTCTTCAATTCTATGAACAAACATATTTATAATGTTTACTTTGAAGTCATTGTTCATTAAATCCAACATCTGGTCACTCTCACAGGTAGTTTGTTTCCTGCTTTTTTTTGGCATAAAGAATATACTTTCTTGTTTGTTGATGTGTCTCATAGTTTTTCTTTCTTTTTTTAATGGAAACTGGGCATTTTAGATAATATGTTATAGCAACTCTGAGTATTGGTTCCCTACTCTGGGGCTTGTTTTTGTTATTTGTTTATTTGTTTAGTGACTGTCTGGCTTACTTTGGTAAAATCTATTTCCTCCTTACAGTTTGAAATCTCTGATGTTGCTACTTAGGGAGCACAGCCTTAGGCGTGCCCACAGTCATCCACAGTCATCCTGAGATGAAAGTGGTTTTGCAGGGCTCTCTTGGATGGTCTCTTTATTATTATTATTATTAATTTTTAAAAATATTTTATTTATTTATTTGTCAGAGAGAATGGGAGAGAGCACAAGCTGGCAGAGTGGCAGGCAGAAGCAGAGAGAGGAGCAGGCTCCCTACTGAGCAAGGATCCCGATGAGGGATTCAATCCCAGAACCCTGGGATCATGACCTGAGCTGAAGGCAGCTGCTTAACCAACTGAGCCACCCAGGTGTTCTTGGATGGTCTCTTTTTCTGACTACATTTAGCTATTAAGTGCCACTCGTTGTCAGCTGATTGCTATATTGTTTTCAATGATACTAGTACATAAATTGCTTTACTAAAGTAATCTAGTCAAATTCTGGCTCCTTTAAAGATGTAGTTGTAAAGGTATTTGAGATTTGTTCTGACTCCGTTTGCTCTTCCCATCTGTCTCTCTGCCCAATTCTTTTCAGTAAATTAGTCAGCCTGTAGCTTAGCATATATCTCTAATGAATCTATCAATCCTCTCCCATTTCCTTTTACCACAGCTTCTGTTTTGGGGAGTACCCTTAGGGTTGAACTTCTCTACATTCTATTGCCAATGAAGTCAATTCCTTGGGGAGAGATCTGGAACTATCTGTTCTGTAGACTACTTCTCCTAGGCAAAATCTTTGAGCCATGGCTCTGTACTGGAGGTGAGGACAATGGCACACTTCTAAGTGACATACCCACTTTGCAGCAGAGTGCTCAGTGGATGGGGTAGCAGCCCTAGATGTTCTTGGTTTTCCTCTCTTGTCATGGAATCCTTGCCCCCACAAACTGCAGCAAGGGCATTTAAGAGTCCCAGTATTCTCAGTGGCACCATGCTCAAGGTAAAGCCTTTATCCCATTCATGGAGGGTAGGCAGAAGATGAGAGTCCCCTCTATTGGAGGCATTCTCCTAGAACTTATCCTCAGCCATAGGCAGCTGAGGTAGGATGAAAACTGCTGACATTCTGCCCCTCCTGGGAAAATTGTCCTCTAACTGGGAACACAAGGGAAAGTTTTCCCTGTATTTTTGGCTCTACCAGTCTGAAGTGAAGTTTCTGTCTCAATGCTGGGGCTGGAAAGAGGATGTAGTTGTTCATTCAAATCCCACAGACTCTTGCATTTCTTATTGGGGTTTAATAGATATTTTTGAATAAATGTTTCTTTATTTGCTCTATACCCTTAGGACCATGGACTATTAACAGAGATTTTAAGGGTTTTTTTTTTTTTCCTAATTATAATTTTCACCATTTTCATGGGGAGTGATTCTCTGGAGCTTCTTGTGTTGTCATTGGCAGAACTGAAAACATTATATGTAAATTTTTTTAAAGATTTTATTTATTTATATGACACAGAGAGAGATTACAAGTAGGCAGAGAGGCAGAGAGAGAGGAGGAAGCAGGCTCCCTGCTGAGCAGAGAGCCCGATGCGGGCCTCCATCCCAGGACCCTGAGATCATGACCTGAGCCGAAGGCAGAGGCTTAATCCACTGAGCCACCCAGGCGCCCGTATGTAAATTTTTTCATTTTCTCATTCCATTCACTCAATTTTATTGAGTGTGTTATGTGTTTGGTGTTGTGGTAAAGAGCTGAAGATATAATGGTGAATAAAACAGACCTGGAACTTGCTATATTGAACAAGAGTATAACAAACCAAAAAAGGATTAAAAACAACTTTAGCAAAGGTGTCATTATATTTTGAATTAATAACGAATGAACAAGTACATTATATGACAAAATCTTAAAGAAATTATGGAACTAGGAAAGGCCTGTTGGATTTTTCTATAAATAGGTTATTAGGACTTTTAAAAAAAGTGGTTTTAATAGAGTACCATAGATGGAAGCCCATGTCAGCAGGTTAAAGAGTGAATGAGAAGTAAGCAAGTAGGCAAAAGATGTGTAGCTGTTCTTTGAGGAGCTCAGTTTTAAAGGAAAGGAAGGGAAAATTACTAGAGAGTTAACAGACTTTTTTCTTTCACCAATTCTACCCAACACTGTGCTCCAGAATTTTCAAGAGAAAGGGATACTTCTTGCATCAACCAATTTCTCTTGCTCCAATTCTGCACTGAACAAGTAAACAGATGATTTAGCTTCTCATATGTATCTGCCTACAGACAAAACCAAATGAAATGGACTAATTAGAAAAATTGAGAATTCAGTCTTTTGAGGATTTGTAATTGTCATTATAAAGGAAGTAATTGGCGTTTGAACACGGTGGGTTTGATTAGAATGAGCTGACCTCCCTTGGTCTTATCACCTCTAGACATCATGACAAAACTGGTCTGGTCTGTAGAGCAAAGCTCAGGCCTGGAGCAGGGGTTCACCATGCACCTGTCTGTACCAAACCCAAGCCATAGTCATATTCTGAATTCATAGGACTTGCTGAATTCATAGGACTTGCTAACTTACATTGTGTTTTTATCAAATAACTTAACAGCAAAGACAGGTTCATTTGAGTTCTGCCTAATATTATATAATGGGATTATCTAGTATCTCTCTGGCAGACATTTTTAGATAAAAGAAGAATGGAACTTCTCTAGCAGTTACTGTTGAGCATGAACTCTCCTAAAGTTAAAATGAAATGTGAAAAGAAGTTAAAAAGGTAATGAAGGCTGGGAATAATTAGACATGTGAAGGCTGGAAGGTAAAGTTACTATTTTGGATGTTAGGCAGTGGGTAAAATGTAGCTAAAGACAATAATGGCTAAAGAAGTAGAGAGATCCTAAGGAGAAGAGAGGGATAAATGGGGATGGAGAGATATTAAAAGAAAAGGCAGAGTCAGTGAGTTTTAATGGTACCTACTTTCCCCCAGCTTCTGAGAAGTATTGAAAATCGGTTTTGACAAGGGGGCACTTCTAAAGGAATCCTACTAGGCAGTATAGCTAGAGTATTTTTTCTCATCTGACTTGGGTTTTTAACCCAGCATGAAATAAGTTTCCATTTATTCATTCAAATTTTATTGACCCTACTAGGTGTCAGGGACAGAAACAAGAGCAAGAGCAAGATAGAGAGGGAGCTAATATCAAGTTAACAAACAGTTATTATTCAGTGTGATAACGTGAGGAAGTGCTTGTGGTGTTACGGAAGCAAAGGGGCATCTAACCCAGACTTGGCAAATAGGCGAAGGCCCCCCAAGGAAGGTTCCCTGTTAGGCTGGAATCTCTAAGACAACAGGATCTTATCTCTCTCTTGTTCACGCTGACGTCCGTAGAATCTAGCACAGTGCCCAGCATGTGATATAAGCTCAATAAGAATAAGATGAATGATTGAATTAATCAAAACCCATCTTTACTTATTTTGCTTGGTATGGAAATAATTCCAAAAAGAGAAGCTGACCCAAATCCTGTTCTTTAATGAGTGTTTTCTTTTTTCTTTCTTTTTTTTTTAATGAGTGTTTTCTTATGAGAAGAGAACAAACATATCTGGGACTACTGATTTATTAATCTGTCATTTATTTGCCGTTGAAGTTTCATGAATATCAAAATTTTAGTACAAACTTCCAAGCAATTATATGGCAACTAAAGTCAATGCAACGTCAAGAAAGTATTGAATAAATCTTTTAAAAATCAGGGAAAAAGCAATATGTAATGGCAACATTGCTGTGCAAAATACTTTGGGCCTTAACAATTCAGTGAAGAGAGTACATGCTTCTATATGAGCTCTTTCAGAATGTATCTGTAGTGTTTTCACTGGATATTTGCAGATAGTTGAAATAGCTAAGAATCACTTGATTATATTTGCAGCTACTTCTGTGCACCACAAAAAACTAGCTGCCAACCCTTTTATTCTAGTGGCTAATGTTGGGAAAACAGACAAAACTAATGGCTTCAAAGGAATATCCTCATACTAAAACTCCCACAAATAGTGTGATATGAGGCAAGGAAAATGAATTTTAAATGAGAAGATTTACCACTTAGTAGCTTTTGTGATCTGGGATCGGCCAGTTAATCTTCCCGAGCCTGGTTCCTAATCTATGAAATGCAGATATCATGATGTTGCCTAACCTCATGTCATTGCTATAAAGATCAAAGGAGCTCCTATAAGTGAGGCAACTTTGAAAACTGTAAAAAGCAATATGATTGTTAATTATTCAAATAATATTATGAATGGAGAATGGAATTCAAATGGCTGACCATGAGTGTGGTCCATGATGAGCAACCTTTCATATTCCATAACCAGCCCCAGAGCCCTTTGACCCATTAACCGTTCATCACAGAAGATACGGAAAGAATCTCATGCTGGGTGAAAGATTTAACACTGGGTAAAACGGTTTCATTTTTTAAAAAAAGGCTAATCCTCTGATCAATCTAACAACCCAAATTGTGTGAGCATATGCGTGTGTCCTCTAAGAAGGATACCCCTTTAATCAGTTAGGATGCTGCTCAGGCTCTCAGGAGTTCCCTCAGAAGCTGATATGGAAAACTCACTTACCCAAGAGGCTTGAGTGACTAACTAGACAATCTGCACTGGTTTGATAGTTCCAGCTGTTCAAATAAAACCTGCCTTGATGGTGGAAGACTCAGAGAAAGACTGGAAACGACAGGACTGGGGACAAGAATCACGTCCAGGGAAGACAGCCGAGCCAGCTGCTTTTCCTAAGCGAGTGTCTGAGAAGCAACATCTTTATAAGGCTAAAAGAGTTTATTTTAACTATAAGTAAAAGAAATTAAGTACCAGTCACCACTAGCAAGGGTGATCTTTATCTGCCTTTGTTGGCCTGTGAGAAAGAAAAGGAATCTTAAAAGGCTTCAGCAGCTGCAGGCTCCTCACAGAGGCCATCTCCTGCACATTGCTGACATGTCTTGGATTTTTCTGACCTTACCTTGTGTTGGAAGAAATTACCGCGGGAGTCAAATGTCCTACACATGTGACTCCACGTGGGTGTTATCAACTACCCCTCACGCAGCAGAATCAGCATTCCCCAGGCTGGTTCTCGTAAAGGCCAGTGATTGCTTTGGGAAAGGCTTTGTGATCCCCTCCTGGCTTGGAAGCCTCTCTCCCAGCACCTGTGAGCCCTCACCCTGAGAGATGGCTAATGTGCTAATTACTCCGAACCCAAAAATGTAAGCTGTAAACAAATGAGAGCTGTGTTTATAATCAATCAGTTTTATGACCTTCTGATGGTGTTGATATCAGTGGCGTTTACACTGGAAGACCGCACAGCGTTCTGCAGCAGCTGGCCGCTTCTGTTGCTTGAGAGCAGAGAAAGATGTGGCCCATTAATTGCAGTCTTTGCACCAAAGGGCCTGTTACCTTGGCCAAATGGCCAATCTGGCTCTTGGAATTGCCAAATAAATTATTTTCAAAAATTTCAAAGTCAGCTTGGATGGTTTTCAAATAATCTGTGGTTTGGGGCCTACACTCCTCCCCCTCCCCATGAAAAACTAAAAATGCATTCTTTCTGAGCTGTAACTTGATATATACATGATTTGAAGACAGCGGGGAGAGACACGCTAATCCCAAAGAGAGAGAGAGAGAGGCTTGGCTTGGATGCACAAAGAGCTCAGCCCCTCTGATTTAGGACTGACCTTTGCTATGTCATTCTCCCTGCCCTTAAGCTGTTTCTCCACCTGAAGGCTGAGGTGGGGATGACTCTGCAGCAGATGCCTGCCGAACACTTTGTTATCATCAGAACCAAGAGGATCCATGCAAAGTGTAAATATCATAAAACGTGGCAAGAGAAATGTTTACACCAATCTGTGGTTTCTGATCAAAGCCAAAATTGCTGGGTTCTTGAATGAAAACTTCTGGCCGCACATGTGAGATTTGCAGCTGCCTTTGGCACCTATAAAATATGATTTGTGAGGTGCTGAACAATGTCCTGGGGGTCTCCAAAGGCTGCTCCTTTGGCACCAAGATCTTTCAGACTGAGTCCTGCCAATGTGTGGATATGGCGGTTCGAGAACTTTGGCTGCATTTCGGGCTTGTTAACCGTGCAAAAGATTTGCCAGAGAAACCCCACATGCATTTTGCCCCCAAGCACCTTGCCCTTCATTTATAGACCCCTGGGAAAACCAAGCCCATCTGTTTCTCATTCATTTACACTTTACTCATCAAAATGTTGGTTTTGGTCGGATTCCTTTGTTTTCATTTCAAGAAACTTTTAAGAATGTAGAGTGGGGGAAAGATGGGTAATTAGCCAGAAGTGCTGATGACCCTAAGCTCTCTGTCCTGTTTCTAGCATTACTTTTAGTCCATTGGATGGTCATAAGCAGTATCTTTCCCCTTTTATCCCACTTACTAGTATCCCTAGATTATTTAAAAAAAAAAAAAAAGGCAAAGGAATATAGTACTTCGTTTCTGCTTCACCACCAGAGATTTGAAAACAATCTAGAATCTGTGGAGTTTGATGAGGGGACACTCATGGGAGCTCAGATTTTGCCTTTTCTTTCTTTCTCTTTTGTGTTTAAAGAGCCAACCTCTTTTTCCTACATTCATGAAAGTGAATGAGTGGCTGGGAACTGTTTATCCTGCTGGCTTTAGGGAATAAGGAAAAAGAGTCTTTTTTTCTTTTCTTTTCTTTGTCAAGTGCTCACGAAACTATGAATATTTGTGACCTGCAAGAAAAATACATGCAGTCTATTTTCTTGCCTTATGGTTTAAAAAAAAATCCCCTCAAAGCAGCTTTTTTTCTTAGCTCTTAGTCAAAATCAGTAGTTTGTAGGCATCTTAAGTTGGGTTAAATTCCTGCCTTGCTTACAGTTGTAAACTTGCTGATCTTTGGAAGTAGAATAAAGTTAGATTACATCCTGTCCCTACCACCAGAAAAAAGGATAGATAACTCCCTCTTCCATTCTTAGTTTACACATTCCTGAATAACAACCGTAATCTAAACTGTGTAGGAACAGGATGAGAAGTATCTCATTTAAAGGGGGCAATACAGATAATTATGTATTGTATCTATCGTATAACCTTAAAGAACCTTAAGGTTCTTAGGTTATCAAGTTTTAATAGTGGTGAACCCATGGTACTGTTATGAAGTATCTCAATAACATCTTATGTATTGGTTTTAATGATGAGACAATCAGATGCCCATATAACTTGGCAAATTCATTTCCATTCTATGTAGTAATGACTTTACTTTTTGTCATGTGTGCCAGATGGTAGATCAATATAATCTACAAAACTGAAGTAACTGGACAAAGGAGACCCAGCTGCTAGTATGGGACTTAAGAATTTCTAGAATTACCATGCAGATATGGCTTTTTGTTAAATACCATTCAAGTGGGTGACAGCCTAGGACGGGCATTGAGAATCTGAGCTGTGAAAACTGGATAAACGCCAGCAGAAATCTGCGATTTGCTACTTCGTGCTAGCCACAGCATGTTACTGAACCTCTCTCTTTCCTCACTGATATGGAATAATAATAGTGCCCAGTCTAGTGATATGTTGCGAAGAGTCAATTTCCGAGGTGTAAATATCTCACTGTGGTTGGTTTCAGGTGGCCAGCTGGAGTTGGGAGAGGTCAGCACAATCAGTTACTTCTGAGCCATTGCCACACTCCACTGACAGTACCCGAACATTGGGGTTGTCATGGGTATTAAATGAGATACAGCAAGTGAAGTACTCAAGATCCTGCTTCTATATGCTTTATTTCCTTGATTCTAAGATGCCATCATTTGTAAGAAAAAGCACCTTTTAAAGATAGATTTTTTTAAAAGATAAATTTTGATGAAAAATGTTTACTGGTTGTATATATCCTTTATCAGAAATGAAAAAATTAACAGCTTGTGTTACAATTGAGGCAGTAGTGTTTACCGTGTACTAAGTACCATGCTAAGCATTTGTCATGTGTAAGAAGCCTACACCACACATGCTTTTGGCTTATGGCCGTATTTGTTTGCTTATTAAATTAGAGGTACTCAATCAAATGCTAATGCCCTGGGCCTCTGGCTGTTTCATTAGACATCTTACCTGTTGAAGGTCTCTGTGTCATACCTTCTATTAACCTACTAGGGCACCACAATAAAATACCACAGTGTGGGTAGCTTAAACAACAGAAATTTGGGCGCCTGGGTGGCTCAGTGGGTTAAAGCCTCTGCCTTCGGGTCAGGTCATGACCCCAGGGTCCTGGGATCGAGGCCCACATCGGGCTCTCTGCTCAGCAGGGAGCCTGCTTCCTCCTCTCTCCTCTCTCTCTGCCTGCCTCTCTGCCTACTTGTAATCTCTCTCTCTGTGTCAAATGAATAAATAAAATCTTTAAAAAAAAAAAAACAACAGAAATTTATTTCTTACAGTTCTGGAGGCTGAAAGTGTAGATCAAGGTATTAGTAGGTTTGGTTTCTCCTGAGGTCTCTTTCCTTGGCTTGTAGATGTCTGTCTTCTTGCTTTTTCCTTATATGGCAATTTCTCTGAGCACATGTATCCCTGGTGTCTCTTCCTCTTCCTAAAAGGATACTAGTCCTATTCAGTTAGGGCTTCAACATATTAATTTGGTTGGGGGGGGGCACACTTCAGTCCATTACACATGTCTTTAGGCTGTGTATTAATTTTCTAGATTGCCATAACATATGACAACAAACTTGGTAACATAAAACAACAGACATTTATTCTCTGGAGGCCAGAAGTCCAAAATCAATATGTGGGCAAGGCCATGTTTTTTTCTGAAGGGTTTAGGAGAGGATTCTTTTTTGCCTCTTCTAGCTTGTAATTGCTCCAGGCATTCCTTGGCTTATGGTGGCACCACTCCAATTTCTGGCTCCATTTTCACAGGGCCTTCTTTTCTTCTCTCTTCTTCATCTGTGACTTCTAATGGTAGGTGTCATTGGAGTTAGGGTCTACCCAGTTAAACCAGGATGATCTCATCTCAAGATTCTTAACTCAGTTTTATCTGTAAAGACCCTTTTTCATATAAGGCCACATTCACAGGTTCCAGGTAGACATGTCTTTTTGTTATCAACCTACCCACTGTAGGTTGACTAATTCATCCAATCAAATGCATGGGACAACATCTTGATTTGTATCATAACTAGGTATAGCAATAGTGTCCTGTAAAGAAACTATTTGAGAAATCTTACTTTTTATAAGCTTTTCACGAGCGCAAACTAGCTGACATGAGGTATGGCAGAAAGACCTACCTGACCACCCAAAGGCACGGGATCTTCTTCTATAAGGTAGAACAATGAAGAATTTTGGCTAAGTTGCAGCGTAGCAACTTAGGCAACTCTGTTTTCTAGCTCCTTTGAATTTTACTGTACTTATTCTGTGACAAATTCTGGCCACTAGACTAAGGTCGTTAAGCATTCCTTGCCCACATTTTCTTTGCCTTTCATGGTGCCTTCACAAGGTTAAAGTAGCCTGGACACTTGAATCATCCCCCAGGGGATAGCTGCTCAAGAGAGAAGCTCATCAAGAAATATCCTCATAAAAATTTGCATAAGTAAAAAAAAATTTGCATAAGTATAAACTTGTACTATATTAAACCACTGAGATTTAGGAATTATTTGT
The DNA here is from genome assembly GCA_002007465.1 of Ailurus styani. NCBI lineage: Eukaryota > Metazoa > Chordata > Mammalia > Carnivora > Ailuridae > Ailurus > Ailurus styani. Next base: position 2,841,465 of record LNAC01000145.1, read on the forward strand.
TCTGGCAATTAGTTATCTTAATACTCCAGGTGACACTACACTATTTATGCATGATAAAGTGCATTTTGTAATGAAATTGTACCATTGATTCATAAGACAGCTACCACATTATCTTCACATGCTAGGAATTAGTCACAAAGTAACATTGGCTAGAGGAAAAGATTTTGCTGTCTGAAATCAGTTCTGATCTGGAAATGCTGTACATAAATGTTAAACATTCCATATAACTTACCCTAACTTTCCAAAGTATTTGTTTTCCCTTGGAGATAACCAAGAATTGGTATAATATTGAAGGATTATTTCATAGGGAAAAACACCATAATTTGGGGAGTAATTATGATACCATGGGGGATAAAACAAACAAACCAAGCTTTTAGAGTCTGATGAATTTGTGTTTAAATGCACAATATACCACTTTTACTGCGTGGTTGGGAAGATAATTTAATATTTCTATGCCTTACCTTTCCTTATTTATAAAAATGAGAAAAATGATACCTACTTCACACATAGTTATTATGAGATTAGATAAAATTATGAAATATTTTAAGTGTGTTTAGCACACAGCTCGATTAATGATTATGACTCTTTTTTTGGCTATTATTGCTCTCGTTGTTATTGATTGTGGTCTATGGTTTCGGAAAATATCTCGGAATACTTCTGTTCTGGCTTGATGCTTGCAACATCTAGATTGCCAGACATGATCACCTCCACCAGTGTGCTGCTGATTGAATTTAAACCATCTGGAAATAGTTCATTAGCTTAGCCAACATCCAAAGCCAAATCTTTCCACCCTCAGGAAAAAAAGGCCATCCATATGGTGGATGTCTAGTTATGTTATGAAATGGATGGTGGAAAAGATCGACCAGTAAGACCTTCCAGGGTTCTTAGAACTTGGTATATTAGAACAGATAAAAATACGAGAATCAGCTGAATTTCTAATTAGGTAAAATTTTAGGTTTATCTTCATCATCTCTATTTTGACTTCAGTTGAAACTTTGAAACCAACAAGACACCTCTATGGATCCTACTTGGTGGTAAAATGACTGCAAACTGCATGAGGACAGAGACTACGCATATTTTACCTACTACTTTGTATCTCCAAAGCCAACCACAGTGTTTGGCACATAGTAGGTGTTCAGCAAAAATCTGAAGAATGAATAGATAACCACTAGTGAATATAGAGCTGGACCAAAGGCTGCTACAGGGAGTTCTTAGGACCTCTATAACATATGTAGAGTCCAGATGGACCTGATATGACCCTGCCATGTTAATTAACTTAACAGTATTCCTGCTAGCATGAATCGATGTCCCCAGAACTATGCAAAGCACCTGTCCCCAGCATTATCTGTTATTGTTTTTCAGCTCTATTTAATGAGAACTCACTCGAGTAAATAATTCTTCTCTGGCCACCAAAATGACTGAAATAGAGTCACCAGTTATGTCTATATATTATAGAAGAATGCAAAGACTAACATAAAGGTACCCCTTCTCTAGTAAAATGATGAGTTAGATTCAACAGCTATTTCTTGAATAACTATAATTCGGGAAGAGGCAAGTGATATGTAGTAGGATATTAAAAAGGGAGAATTGCTATATAGCGAGTGCTGTGTTTTAGGGATTTTTGAGGTTGTTGTTTGTACTACAGAGATTCAGGAAAGAGAGAGCATTTTTTCTAAGTTAGGATTAAATAAGATAAGACATATGAAGAAATAGTCCTGGGCCTGGCACAATATAATGCTCAAAGAGTGTTAGTTAGCTGTGTTTATACTCTTATTAGAAATATTAATATCATCACTGTAGTGGATGCTGTGGTACTCCCTCCAGATCTTCCCTTAAAGATGAAGACACTAATTTCTCCAGGTGCCAGTAGTGTTGACCAATGATGGCTCAGAGCTGAATTTGTCTCCAGAAGTTGCCCTTGGCTGAAGGGAATTTGTTATGGACTGAATTGTGTCTCCCCAAAATTTAAATGTTGAAACCTTAACCCCTATAATCTCAGAATGTGATCGTATTTGGAGATAGGGCTGTTACAAGAGGTAGTGAAGTTAAAATGAGGCCGTTAGGGTGGGCTCTAACCCAATCAGACTGGTGTCTTTATCAAAACAGATTAGGATATAAAGAGAGACAGCACAGGTGTGCATGCACAGAGGGACAGAGAAGGTGCCTGGGCCTGGATTCTGAGGGTACTGTGAAGAGGCAGTAAGTGGGCAACTATCTGGAAGCCAAGGAGAGAGACCGTAAGAGAAACCAACTCTGCCAGCACCTTGATCTTGGAGTTCTAGTGTCCAGAATTCAAGAAAATAAATTTGTGTTGTTTAAGCCATCTTGTCTGGTATTTTTGTTGTGACAGCAAATTAATACAGAGCTCCTTTACCAAAAGTTAAACCCAGGTTGGGGCAGCCTGCTTTCATCATCTGGTCGGTGAGGGGGAGCACAGTGTCCAGAACACTAGCCTAAGTCTGGAACCTCTCTGAAGGGCTATCCCAACTCAAAGCACTCCTGCAGTATTTGCAGAGCCCCTTGAGGTTCCAATTCTTCCTGTGTCTAATCCTCAATCCCCTTGAGGGCTTTTCATTGCGAGTATTCTGCAGTAGGCTTCCTGCACAAAAATCTCTATCTCAGGATCCATTTTCTAGGGAACCTAGTATATGACCTTTAGTATCAGGAATGGCTTTAGGAAGCAAACTTTAAAATGGGATTTGGGAATGAGATCACCACTGGCTGGCTGGCAGTGAAGACCCATTCACTGATGGTAGGTGGAATATGCATAGCCCCTGACATTCTGTTGCAATATAATTATTAAAATTTTCACTGGTGGTAAACAGGCATGAAACACTGATGCAAAGGAGAGCAATGGTAGTGTGATGTCTTAATTATTTAAAAGATTTGGAGAATATAGTAATTATAACAGCATTGGAACTATATGTCTCTCACTGAGGACTATCAGCATGCTAGAGAAAAACAATGAATGGCTGAGGGACATTAGCCATCAATTTAAGTGCAAAAGTCAGAAGCCCTCTTCAGTAGAATGTAAAGAGGCGGCTTATCCCTTGCGGCCACAGTATAGAAATATCTGAGGGTGAAGCTCAAGACTTAATATTCAGGAAATATTAAGAACTTAATATTCAGGAAAGAGAGCATTTTTCTATTATTTTGAACAACAGAATTCTACAAAAAGGTTGAATTTTTAGCCTTGGCAAGTCTTTTATCCAAGGTCAGTGCTCTGGCTGGGAATGAGTGGGATTCTAGGTTGATATACTTGAGAAACTGGAAAACGGAGGGCCCCTTGAGCCCCCTGGGCCTGCAGAAGCAGCCCACTCTGTTCTTTTTTTTTTTTACTTATTTGACAGAGGGAGAGAGATCACAGGAGGCAGAGAGGCAGGCAGAGAGTGGGGGCGGGGGGAAGCAGGCCCCCTGCTGAGCAGGGAGCCTGATGCAGGACTCCATCCCAGGACGCTGAGATCCCAGAACCCTGAGATCATGACCTGAGCCAAAGGCAGAAGCTTTAACCTACTGAGCCACCCAGGTGGCCCCACTCTGTTCTTTTAACTTAGAACCATCCCATTGCTTAAAGCTGAGGCAGAGGTCTCTGTCTGAAAAGACTTGTATCCTCCTCAGGATCTATACCTACCTCCACTGTTGTTTACTAGATTATAACTATGATTAGGTCACAATCCATCCAGCCAGAAAAGTGCTGAGCTTGCTAAAGAAGGGAACATCTGTAGAAACTAATCAACATGCATCGATTAGTCCAGGAACCAGGAGAGTTGCCTGGCAGTGGATCCTGAAGATGTTGAATCAAAGTGGTGGGAAGGAGGGGAGTGGAACAAAAAGTTGGACATGGGAGAGCTTATCAATATGGGAGCACTGTCCATGATATAGGACTTAAAGCTCTGGTGAGAATTCCAGGAAATTGTGCTAACGTGTTATTAGTTTAGCTCTGGAAGCTTGGAGAAAATGATGGCCTCACTAAGTGGAGTAGAAAAAAGAAATGGTCAAGGGCTTGCAGTAGGGTTATTCTAGAATAGATACATTACTTAGAGCTGGAAACCCCACCAGCAAACTCTGTTATGCAAGAGGGTCAAGAAAAGCCCTCCATACTCCAAAGTGAGATGGACTATGCTGGTGAGAGGATACCAGCCATTGAGCTCAGTGGTGGTTGTCTTTCACAGACGAGGTCTGACAGTAGAAGCTGTCATTCCAGAATGGGGCTCCCTGATAGCAGTGGGGGAATGAGGCCCTTAGACAAATCAAGACCAGGTGGTTGTACTTACCTGACAGAGGCAGGTGAGTACAATTATCATAACAAGTGTCTGCCAAAGGAAACTGACCCCTAGAGGACTATAGAGCACCCGTTAGAGGTGATTGGACACTTAAAAAGCATGTTGCTTAATTCACACAATTAAAATAAAAGGTAGAGAATCAGAAAGTTGAGGGTAGCCACCTCAGTAAAGAGTCACAATCCTTTTTAAAGAAATGTTGCTGAAACATTTGAATAGCCATAAGAAAATTAAAATGAAACTTGACGCTTATATACAAAAATTAACTTGAAATGGATCAACATGAAAGAAAAACTACCAAACTTCTGGACAAAAAACATAGAAGAAAATCTGTGTGACCTTGAATTAGGCATAGATTTTTCAGATAGAACACAGAAAGCATGAATCATAAAAGAAAAACATTATTATTGACTTTATCAAATTAAAAGCTCTTCAAAAAAAAAAAAACTGTTGAGAAAGTGTGAAGAAAGCCAGACTGGGAGAAAATATTTGCAAAACACATATCTGATGAAGGACTTGTATCTAAAATATATAAAGTATTCTTACAACTCAATAAGAAGACAAAAAAATACAATGTAAAAAATGGACAAGAAATTTGTATAGACCCTTGAGCAAAGAACATATTTAAATGGCAAATTAGCAACAAAAATGTGGTCAACATTAGTAGTCATTAGAAAACAGACTAGAAGCATAACAGATAGCCAGGATACATGGTTAAAATATTAAAAATTGGGCACCTGGGTAGCTCAGTGGGTTAAAGCCTCTGCCTTCGGCTCAGGTCATGATCTCAGGGTCCTGGGATCGAGGCCGCATCGGGCTCCCTGCTCAGCGGGGAGCCTACTTCCTCCTATCTCTCTGCCTGCCTCTCTGCCTGCTTGTGATCTGATCTCTCTCTCTGTGTCAAATAAATAAATAAAATCTTTTTAAAAAAATAAATAAAATACTAAAAATTTAGAAAAGGTTAACCATATGAAGTCAGGGATGTGGTGCAACTGGAACTCTCATGCAACTGCCAGCAGGAAAAGTAAAATGGTACAAACACTTGAGAAAATAGTTGGCAGTTTTTTATACAGTTAAACATATACTAATGAAAAACTCAGTAATCCCACTGGTAAGAATTTACCAAACAGAAATAAAAACATCGGTATGCAATGATTATAGAAAGTGTATTCATAATAACCCCAGATTGAAAACAACCCAAATGCCTACCAACTGGCGAATTGGTAAACATATTGTGGTATATCCACATATAGAATACTACTCTGCAATAAAGAAGAATGAGGTGCTGATACATGCAACAACATGGAATCTTTATGTTAAGAGAAAGGCACAAACGATTACAATATACTACATAATTCCATTTACATGGCATTCTGGAAAAGGCAAAGCTATAGCAATAGAAAGCAGAGAAGTGGTTGCTAAGGAGCTAGGAATGAGGAAGGGAGAACTGACTTCAAAGAGCACAAGGGAATGTTTTGGGATGATAGAAATATTCCATATTTTCATTACAGTGATAATTATGTGGTTATCTACATTTATTATAACTCAATGAACTGTACACTGAAAATGGGTGAACCTTACTGTATAAGTTTTTTCTCAAAGTGATTAAAAATGCTATATTTAAAAATGTAAAATTTATGAAGTCATACTCCTCCAAGTTTCCAGATCTGAGTTAGTGTGTAGATACGAAATTCAGAGTCAGAAGGACATATGGTAATGATTTCAATATTCCTTCCCCAAAGAGATCTATGGCTATTTCATTCAATGAGGAAAGGACAGCTTATAGATATTGGAGGACTGTTGAACACAGGATTCAAACTGAAATTGATAGCTTGGACCTGAAGGTCATCAGTCCCTCTGTTAGAGAGGTAACATAGGAAGACAAGGTGATCGGTGGGGTCCTGGCCCAGATTTGGCTCACAGTGGGTCCACTGGGACCTTGAGCTCACCGGAAGGCCATTTCTCTAACCCCTCAATGCATAATTGGAGTGGACATACATGGTAGTTGGCCGAACCCCATATTGGTTCCTTGACTTCTGGTCTTCCCCCATTGCAGTGGGGGAAGACCAAGTGGAAACCTCTGAAACCCCTGCTCCCAGCCCTGGACGTAAGTAAAAACACTATTGCATACCAGAGGGAATAGTAGAGATTAGTGCCAATCTTAAAAGATCTAAAGGATGCAGGGGTCATGGTCTTTACATATCTTTGTTCTTTAGTTTCCCAGTTTAACCCCTACAAAACCAGACTGATCCTAGAAGATAAAGGTAAACTATCACAAGCTCAACCAAGTAGTAGTCCTTATTATAGCTGCTGTGCCAGATGTAGTATCTTTGCTAGAACAGATTAACAGGGACTCAAGCATATAGCCACTGATCTGGCAGATATATATGTTTCATCTTCATCAGGAAGGAGGACCAGAAGCAGTTTGCATTCACATAAGATTAACAATAGTACACACTTACAGTCTTGTCCTATGGCTATGTCATCTGTCATAATATAGTCTGAAGAGAACTGGACTCTCTAGATATTCCATAGAACATTCCATGATATTATTGACATTGTATTAATCGGACTGGGTGATCATGAAGTGGCAAATACGTTGACGCACTTGGTGTATGGCACATAGACTATAAAGGTAAGAGACAAACCTCATGAATATTCAGGGACCTGGTATATCAGTAGAGTTTTCAGGAATCCATTGATCTTGACAGATTGTTGCATTTTTCACTTCCTATCACTAATAAGGAGGAAGAATGCTTGGCGGGTTCTTTAGACTCTGGAGGTAGCATATTCCATGCCTGGGAACAAGGTGACATGAAAGGTTTCCAGCTTTGAGTGGGGCCCAGTGCAAGAAATGGATATGTAACACATCTAAGCTGTGGTGCAAACCAGCCCTGCCTATTTGGCCACATGCTTTGGTAGACCCTGTGGTATTATCTACAGTAAGGAGTGAAGTGATGTGGGAAGTTTATGGCACGTACTAATAGGAGAATCACAATGTAACTTCCTCAGGTTCTGAAGCAATGTCATACATACACCATGGAGAATTATATATTAATTGAAAACTAGGTCCTGGTATGCTTTGGGTTTCTGGTAGAGACAGAGCACCTACTCATGGAACCTTGAGTGGCTGGCAGAAGTGTCCACCATTACATGGGTTCCATCATGGGACCCACCAAGTTGTAAGTTAGGATATCCCAACAACAATCCATTGTAAGATAAAATTGGTACATCTGAGAGTGGGCACAATTAGACTGCATGAGCAAGTGGCCCGGACTCCCATGTCCTCCACTGCTGTTGCATAGTTTCTTCCCTCATCTCACCCCTGTGGCCACATACATAATCTCTTATGGCCAGCTGACAAAGGTGGCGAAAGGCCAAGGTTGGTTGTGGATGTGTTGGTTTGGTACGTGGATATATGAGGAGACGCTCTCTCAGTGAACACACCTTCGGGCAGTGCAGCACATCATCCACTTCGTGTGGTAGAAGTGGCCAAAAGGAGAACATAGACCAACATGTGGGCGGTTTCAAACCACTTGGCTGATTGGTCAAGGGTCCGAGAACAGTTAGAATATTGGAGATAAGTGGATATAGAGAAGTGTAATGTGGATGGGCATATGCAAGTGAACACTGTAAAGTTTGGTTTATTTAGGGGATTTTATTCCTGATCTTTCATCCAGCATGTGGGGATACCAAGGTATGTGGACTTCTTTACATTTTTTTAATTGTTTGTTTTAATCAGGAGAGGACAGACTAATAACCTATCCCTTTGCAACATATGTTAACTCCTGATCCCCATCAATGCCCTTTACCTCTATATTTAAATAATTTCTAAATTCAGAAAGAATTGCCTGGAACCATACCACTGTTCCCCAGAAGGGACAATTGTGAGACATTAAAGAGTGGAGAGGACACACTCAGCCAGAGGCAGAGCCCTCGTTCCAATTAATGAACTTCTTGAAGGAGAGCATAAGTAATTGGTTCTGAGGTTGTTTCCACTGCCTTTGAAGGGCAATTGAAGTGCTCATCAAGATGTGCCAAATGTTTATAGAGTGCCTCTTTGGATGAGTATCTGTTTTAAATAAGTGAATTTAAAGGGGCCTGTAACTCACTTAAATTACACCAAGATGGGAGACTGGAGACAGGATATAGCTTCCAGTTGAAATTCCTTGATCTCTGGTTTAGTCTTAATTTTATAGATAACAAAAGCCATCATTGGAAGAACTTTAACCAGTTGTGTTCAAATGGTATTCAGATGGGACACAGGCTGCAGGCTATCCCCAGGCTGGTTGGTTCAGATCCATTTAGTAACTTGGCATTTGTTTGTCCAGTGAACACATACAGTTTGTAGCTCGAAAAGTCTCTTGAGCTCATGCCTGGATGGAAGAAAAGCAGGACTAAGAGAATGCCATGCCCTTATCAGTGGCACCTAAAAACCATGGTGGATCTGGTGAGTCCAAGGAAAGCAGCTGCAGAATTTCAGTGAGGCTCATCCTGTGATTTCCCTTTCTTCCTCCCAGGTGAATCCCAGTTCCCAGTTTTCTGACACTGTGCTCTTGACCAGCCTAATGCACCTGTTTGAAAGCTTCAGTGAAGTACACGCTTGGCTCAGGCACTTGGGGGGCTGTGGGGCTCTGAGAGATAGCAAGGGATCTTTAGTATAGAATATGGAGAAGATGAAAGAGGGCTTGGAAACATTAAGATAAGAAAGGGTGTGCAATAAGAAAAGGGACCAGCCTGAAATTTCACTGTACCCTGCCAGTAAATGAAGGAGGAAAGAGTAGTAGATAAAGATGGAGGAGGACTGACAGCTAGACTTGTCTCTGCTACTTACTAGCTATGTGGTCTTGGGCAAGTGATTTAATTTTCCAGGGCTTTGATTTTCAAATATGAAATGAAGGATTCAGAGAAGAATATCATCAGAGTTATTTTCATTTGAAGTTCTAAAGTTCTCTGATTTTATTTCTAAGAATGTTCCAGTTATATCTCATTGTCTTTGAGATTTCAGTCACTTTGTATTTGAACTGTGGAGCTGTGTTTGCTTTTATATCTTAAATCTTAATGACCCAGCTTGTTTTAAAAGTAGTGCACATTTCCTCTCCCCCCACCCCCTTTACTCTGAACACCTGTGGACATCAGCTTCCTCATCACCACAATGCTCAAAACACAGCAGGAAGATGACCCCTGACCTTATGTAAGCCCTCCGTGCTGCCAAGGGGTCGAATTGCATTGGTCTATTCCAGTCTTTCCCCTACTTTCCTAGGCAACTGTTTCACATCTTTTCAGCTTTCTTCAGACCATCCAAGCCTTTCTCCTCATCCTCACTCACAGCTGATGAATATGCATCCTGTTTTCTTGAGAAAATAGAAGCGGTCAGAAGAGGATTTATACCAAATGCCATTGCCTCATTTACCCACCTATCTGCATCTTTGCCTTTATATTCTGCCTTCACTTCTGTTAAAGGGGATGAATGATCTGTATGTTAATCTAAGGCTAATGCCAGTGCTTGTGCATTAGACCTCATCTCCTCTTGACTACTCAAGAACACTAATCCAGCAATTGTCCCTTGTCCCCACTTGCTTCATCAATTTTTCCCTCTGAAGTGGATCATTTCCATAGCATACAAACATACTGAAATACTGTCTAGCTTCAATGAAGTTCTCTTTTGCTCCCACATTTCTCCCAACTATTGCCCCATTTTTCTATTGCTATATACAGTACAATCCTCAAAAAAGTTGTTTCTATTCACTGTTTACAATTTACTCTCTCCTATTCTTTTTTTTTGGAACCCACTCTAGTGACTTCTGTATAGCTATATTCTGTAGTCAATTATTAGTCCTGATTTTACATGACCTATCTCAGCATTTGATCCAATTAATCACTCTTTCTTTCCTGAAATGGGTGTTACTTTTTTTTCCCACTTAGAATCCGTGACATCTTTCAGTTTTCATCCTACCATCCTACTGCTCACCTCATTCTCGTTTGCTGGTTTGTCCTTCTTCATCTCCTCAGCCTCTAAGCACTGGGCTGCCCAAGACTACAGTCCTTAGACCACTTCTATTCTGTATGGACCCACTTCCTAGGTGATCTCATCTAACCTCATGACTTTAAATTCATCGGTACACTGTTGACTCCCAAGTATTTGTCTCCAGCCCAGAAATTTCCCCTTATCCTTCATGTAGCTAACTATCTCTTCTACATGGGTATCTGATTGGCATCTAAACTTAAGATGTCTAAAACCACACTCCTGATTCTTTCCCTCTTTCTAAATCTCTGCCTCTCATGTAGCCACTGCATCAAAGTAACTGACATCTTCATCTCTAGTTGCTTAGACCAAAACCCATGCAAACGTTTATGAAAACTTCTGCTTAACATCCATTATGTTGGTGATTCTACCTTCAAAATATATCCAGAGTTCAGTCACTTCTCAGACTTCCACTCCTATTTTCATGGTCTCCCTTGTTGGTCTTCTTGCTTCTCTTCTTACCACTGGTTATATTCTGCACACAGCAGGCAGAATAGTCTTTAAAACTTTAAGTCAGATTATGTGACTCTTTTGCTCACACCCACCTGGAGGTTTCTTATCTGACTCATAATAAAAGCTAAAGTTCTTAGAGTGGCCTGGGAAGTCTCTAAATTTTCTCCATCAACACCTTCCCCCACTTATACCACTCTTATTTCATCTCGTACCACACTGCCCCTCATTCTCTTCACCTCAGCCACATTGGCTTCCTGCCTGTTCCTGCTTCAGTGCCTTGTCCACATGCTGTTCCTTGGTTTGGCATGCTCTTTCCACAGATGACCACAAGGCTCACTATTTCACCACACCTGCTCTGCACTCCTATCCTTTTTACCTTTTATTTTTCACTGTAACATGTGTTCATCACCTGACATAGATTGACCTTAAATGTTTCTATTGTCTGTCTCCCCACACTGAAGTGGAAGCTTCAGAAGAGCAGAAGCTTATTCTCTTGTGTTCATTGCAAGTCCTCAGTGCTTACCCCTGGGCTTGGCACATAGTGAGTGCCCGATACCGAGTTGTTGAGTAAATGTGTGAATGGATGAGAATGTTCAGGCCATGCCCGTGGGTTTTGGAGAAATCGAATTGGGAGACACAGGGGCTTAGCCTATTTGGGAACCAAACTGCCCATATATTGTCTGTGGATATGTCAAGTGCGAAATGGCACGGCTTACTAAGGAAACATGGAAATGTTGAAACTCAGGGAAGTAAATTATCATTTTGTTCATATGATGTGGTAAGATAGTGATGGACAGGGCTTGCATCAGATGGAATAGAAGACTTCTTAACCAGGTTAGTTGATTTACTTGGCCATGCTGTAAATATAATTATAATTCAATGATATGCACTTGTCAGAAGATTGCTTTATGAAAGTGCTTCTCTTTTAGCTTATATGTGTGTGTTGTGTACACATGTTCCCAGTAGCATGCCAGATGACAGAAATTCAGAAACCACCCTCCCAGTTGAAATACGTGGTCCATCAACATAACATTCCAGGGCCAACAGAAATCCAAGGAAATTAAGTCAAAGTAGATATGCGCACTTGATAGTACATTGTCATTTGTTTGGTAAGGTTAGATCTCCAATTCAAACTAGCTTGAACAAACAAACAATAAAGGGGATTTATTGGTTCAAATAACTTAGAAGTTTAATGGGTATTTTTAGATACGGCCGGATTGTGAGACTCAAATGAAATAATAACTTTGTATGTATCTCTTGGATTCTTCTTTCCTGGGTTGGCTTCATTCTCAAACAGGCTCTCTGCAAATGATGGCAAAGATAGCTTCAGGCAGTTCCAACCTTATGTGGTCCCCAGCCCTACCATAATTCCATGAAGTTAGCAAGGGGCAGGTCAAAAAAGGAAGCAAAACAGGGCAAATAAAAAGTTAGCATTGCTACTCTTCTCCTAATGGCCAATTGTGAAGTTGATTTACTCAAACACTTTAAATGTATTTTCATTTCCTTGAAGTCATTGACATGGATTTGTCTTTTTAGACTCAGCTGTCTTTGATTACCATGTTTCTTAGAACCCCATAATGTTTTGTTTCCTCTGCAGTTCTTTCTGGCATAAGGTTATTGTTCTTTTTTTTAATGTTAATTGTTTTTAATAGCACTGATGAGGTTTTAGAAACTTTAGACCAAACACAATTGAAATGTTAGTTAGCCCCTTTGGTGCTGCTCTCATGACTTGATGAAAATTATACAGACTGGGGCAACATCTATGGAATCTGATGCAAGCAGTGTGGTCCTTTGCCACCAAAACGCGCCTCACACCATCCACTGGCCAGAGGCAAAGATTAGTCAAATTCTGCTCCAAAATGAGATCCAGCCTAAAAATAAACTCATAGCTTAGGAAATCAGTAGATTCTATATGCATTTCAGTCATGAGGTCGGGTCTGCTCAGTCTGAGTCCTTCCTTTAATCTTGGCCTGGGCCATCCATCCCCTCCTCAGCCTCCTTGATCCAGAGACTGGAATAGGAATCAGCCTTGTCCTTAAAGCAGTTTGGCCTTTGCCATCATAAAGTCACTGTCTGCTCATCCCTAGTGAACTCTGAATGGAGATTCTTAGGTGGAAAGTCAAGGAAATAGAGGTATAGATAAGATAGGTCAAGGTTTAAAGTTGTAAGCAACAAAACTAATTTTGCTAATTTAAGTTGGAAAAGAATTTATAAGAAAATATTGGATGGACCATAAGATCACTGGGATGACCAGAGATCCAGACCCAGGAAATCTGCAGAAGCATAGTTGTTGAGTTCAACTGTGCCCTCCCAGAAGATATGTTGAAATCCTAATCCCCAGTATCTGTGACCTTACTTGGAAATAGGGTTTTAGATATAATCAAGTTGAAATATCATCATATTGACTGAGGGTGGCCCCTAATGCAGTGACTGGCATTTTTGTAAGAGAAAGGAACAGGAGCCTTATACCCAGAGACATAACAGAAGACCCAGGCAAGGCCATATGAAGATGGAGGCAGAGATTGGAGAGTCGCTACTACCAGCCAAGGAACAACAACGGCAAGCGAGAAGAGGCCAGAAAGATCCTTCCCTAGAGCTTGCAGAGAGAGCATGGCCCTGCCAAGATCTCAGTTTCAGACTTCTAGACTCTAGAACCGTGAGAGAATCAATTACTGTCATTTCACGCTCCTGAGTTTGTGGTACTTTGTTAGAGCAGCCCTGGGAAACTAACAGAACTAGGCCACATGGCAGCGGGAGCCTCAGCCAAAGTCATCCTCAGCAACAGTCTGAGATGTCATCTCACAGCTGCTGCCCCTTCCTGACGCTGGTGCCCCTGGCTGTGCTGCCCTCTCCTCTGGCTCTCGGATGAATCTTCTGCTCTTCTTGTGTCTTTGTATTCAAGTTCCAGATAGGACTGTCTGAGTGGGTCAAGTCTGGTTCATATATCCGTACCCGGGCTGACAAGGAGAGACAGAAGGCCAGAGTCAGGGGATTCAGGAAGTCACACAGGAGGTCCTTCCCAAAGATGGGAAGGAGCTTCAGATGTTAGATGACAAAAACAAATGACTGTGACACATGTATGCAAGAGAGCAGCCATTTTAAAATAGGCTGAGTTCCAAATAATAATACTGAAGTTTGTGAATGGTTCATTTGCATTTTGGCATAAACTGGAGGAAGTGCAACTTTATTTCTTAGTATCCTTTTAGGTTCCTGCCAGAAGGCGGGAAATGTTGTATACATCTCCACGGCATATATATGAGAATGTCACATCTGAAAATGATATTTGTCAGGTGTCTCTGCAAAAACCAAGAAAGAGAGATGTTGTTGGAGAGAGTGGAGAGAGTGCCCCACCACAGGTCTGGGCAGACTCTGGAGAAAGCCTCTCAAACTTGAACTCTGGTTCTGCCACTTACTAGCTGTGTGATGTGACCATGGTTTAACCTCTGGAAGCCTTAGGCTCCTCATTTGCCAAATGGGGGTAATAATCCCTAGGTCACAGTGTTGTGGTGAAGATCAAATGAGTTAAGCTGCGTAACAGTTCTCAGAACAGTGCTTAGTCTGTCAGAAGCACTCAACATGAGCTAGTATCCCCTTACCAAGTTCTGAGCTCTGAGAGACTCTTTGTCTTTTTTGGGATAGCATTCTGAACACAAAATTAGTAAAAAACCAAAAACAGTACCCAAAGAGCAAAATCTTATCAGTATTTTGTTTATGCCATCTGCATGAAAATATATGTCTCTGGGTGGTCTGCCCCTCCTCTTTAGAACCAAGATGCCCAGATGGTCCCAGTCCTCCAGCGAGAGGGGCTACAGTGAATGCCCTGTACATATCAGATGTCTAGACACAAAAGGGAAAGAGAAAATTAGCAAGTTGGTTCTTTGTTGGCTGGAGGGGCAGAAATAAAGACAGGCATGTGTCATGGTAGGCAGGTACCAGTGCCGTACCTGATTATCTCCGTGAGTCCTTGGGTAGGCTCATGGAGTCCAGTAGTTGATACTGATATTCCTATTTTATATATAAGGACATCGAGGCTTCGGGAACTGAGTGACTTGTTAATTATCCTGAAGTTAGAAGAGGCTGAGTGGACCGGCCCCTAGACCTACCTAGAAGCAGAATAGCTGCAGCCCCCCATGGGCAGGGCCATGAGCACTTTCCGCTGAGGGGCTGCCCTTGTTCCTGTGCCACCAAGCTTGTCCCCAGTGATCTTCCAGACCCGTTCTGCTGGGAGGCCCGGCGGTGCTTGCCTTCACTGGCCGTGTGCATGATAAGTGTCCGCTAAGAAAGGAAACCTGAAAGGCTCTTGTTCCCTAAAGCCTTGCCACTCAAGGCAGAGTCCAGGAACAGCTGATTCGGCATTACCCTGGTATCTGTTAGAAAGACAGCCACCTGGGGCTTCCTGCAGATCTCTCAAACCAGAATCAGCATCACATCTTTTGACAAGGTCTCTATGTAATTGGTATACTCATTAATCTTTGAGAAGCACCTTCTCTAAAACACTGCTTGTCACATTTAGCTGCACATTGGGAGTTAAAAAAAGAATGCAGTGGCCCAGGTCCCCACCCCTAGCTCTCACTTGTTTAGCTTTTGTGGGCTGCAGCCTGGGCATCAAGACTTTGGGCTCCCTAGGTGATTCTGTCTTACAGCCAGAAGTTGAGAAGTCCTTGCTCTAAAACCTCTAACCAGTGTATAAACACACGATAAACATGGGGCGGGGGCACGATCTGAAGACTGTGGAATCATGTATGTCAGTGGAAAATACAGATTTGTTCATCAAATCTCAGATAATTAGAGTCACTGGAAGCTTGAGAAAGCTTAAGCATAAAATGTGTGTGATGAAATTAATATTACTGCAGGTGATTACTTCTAGCCTTTTCCCTTCTCCTGCTTGCTGCAGAGGACTTGCTGGCTCATGATTTCTCTTTCCCCTCAGGATGAGGGTTCAGTCTCTCGTGTGCTTAAATGACATGGACTAATGAGGAAAAGGAGGGGAGAAGGGGGATAAAAGGTAATGGCCAGAGTGGAGTTTTAAGAAGTTTTGGGGTAGATTTGGAAGAGAGTGATGTTGGTGAGTATGGGTTTTGAGAAAGCTTGGGAGAGGATTAGAGAAAATATGGTAAGAATGAGAATTTCTTTTTTAAAAAAGAATTGTGGTAAAATATACATGAGATAAAATTTACCCTATTAATCTTTTTAAATGAGTTTGTTGTTTGGTGGCATTAAGTATATTTGCATTGGGCACCCTTCATCACTATCGCTTCCAGAACTTTCTCATGATCCCAAACTGAAACCTGACCCACTAAATAACTTTCCTTTCCCTCTTCTCCCCAGCAGCACCTGGCAATCACTATTCTCCTTTCTGTCTCTATAAATTTCATTATTCTAGATACCTCATACAAGTGGAACCATACAGTATTTGTCCTTCTGCGTCTGACTTATTTCACTTAGCATATGACTTTCTTTTATAATTATTTTTTACCTTTTAGACTGTCTTTTTTAAAATCTGACCATTCGAGGACTGAACCATGTGTGTCTTTGCTTTTTTAGGGTTGCATTAGTGTAGTGTTGCTTTTCTTGATGGAAAGTGAACTTAGGAGATGATTATCCTAAGAGGTAAGCCAGGCTGAAAGTAAAAATAGGCTCAGAAAAGGTTGAGATGACCTCACTGATGACAGAGCACACAAGCTTTTCAAGGGAAGACGGATATCTGAGGTTGACAGCCTGTGAAGATGCTTGTAATTGCTTCATCCAGTTCCCTAACCAAGGCTTTTTGGTATTTCTGGTTGACAGTGGGTCACATGCTCTTTACCTTCTCTCCTTTTCAAGTTCTAAAACTAAAATGCTATTTTAACAACCATCACCTCCTCCTTTTGGCTATGGGGAGGTTGGTTGGTTGATTTTTTTAATTTTTTATTTGTTATTTTTTAAAAAGATTTTATTTATTTGACAGAGAGCATGCACAAGCAGGGGGAGAGGCAGAGGGAGAGGGAGAAACAGGTTCCCCACAGAGCATGGGAAGACCAATTTGGGATTCGATCCCAGGACTCCAGGATCATGACCCAAGCTGAAAGCAGTGGCTTAACCAACTGAGCAACCCAGGCACCCTGGTTTATTTTTTATGGTTAACAAAGGAGGTAATGTGATAAGACTAGTTTCTTTTTGGGAAAAAAAAAATCTGCTTTAGGTCTCATTAGTAAGCCTTCAAACATATCAGTCATTTCTGAAGAGACCACTTAGGCTTTATCCCACAACTTTTAAAGAATGGGAAGTTAGAGGAACATTGCCATTTTCTTTCAGAGTATTTTAGAACATTATGATTAACCTATGAGACCTTTCAGGAAATACTAAAAATAAACTGTCATGTACTAGTTATCTGACTTTGGTTGGGCTATTTGATGTTGTTGATTCTTAACTTTTTTATTTTGGAAGTATGTGTGGTAATGCCTATCTAAGAAAATTGTAAAAAGAATTCAAGGAGATAGTGTCTTCATAAAAGGCCCTCAATAAATTATTGTTGTCATTTATCTGTGCTGATTCTATACAGTGATGAAATATCCTTTGCAGTCATCTACACATTTGGTAAAATTTGAAATGTGATTGGTGAGGAAATTCATAGGTATTGTTGCATAATATTTCTATTTAGATAACAGCATATTTTCTCTTAGGTTGGGTTCATAAGAAGCAGAGCCTGAGATAGGGATTTGGCTGCTTTTTGGGAAGAATCTGTAAGATAATGAGGGAAACAGGATAGGGGAAGGGAAGGAGCCAATAAGATGTGGTTTCGGATAAAGTCTAACCTTATAGCTTGATATGAGGGCAAAGGTGGGGTCCCCGGGGTGGGGGACCTCTGGAGTATTAATCTTATTACAGGATCATCCCAGGCAGCACTGTAGGCTTTCATTCTGTAATTGGACCATTTTAGGGCTTTAAAACTTTTACAGAGTTTGTGGAACTATCAAAAATAACTAGTTGCTGTGACACTTGTCTCCAGTGACTTAAAAATGGCTATGCAGTTGATACTCTTTAACCAACTCTTAGTGATGCATCAAACCAAAATTGCTCCACAATTAAAAACAAAGTATTCATTTGTTCATGAATGTACTATTTCTTAAACATCTGTTAGGTGCTCAGAACTATACTAGGTGCTGGAATCATGGCCAACACAATAAAAATTATCAATGGATATTTTTTAATTACTTAAAAATAATTACTTGAAAGCAAGATAGCAATAACCATTTCCTCTAGTCTTTTCAATAAAAAGTATACTAGGCTGCGAAATAAAACTGGGTATTTAAACTGTATTTCTGAAAAGGGATGATGTTAGGATTTGTTTAAATTTGTTCTTTTCATAGCTAGGCAAACTTGGAAAGTTGAAATTTAAACAGCCAAAGTGATACCCTATTCTTGCTTCGAGCTATTCCTGAGCGGATGTGAAAATCAGGGGAAATTTGTGGTAGGTGGGGCTTTGAAAATTGGTAAATTGCAAATACACCCTCTGAAATTAATCTAGAAATAAGTGGTTTCTTAACATAAATACATGTAACTCTGACTAGCATCTACTGAACAACAGATACTTTTAGACACAATAATAAAGAGTTCCTGCAGGGGAATGCAAAGAATTGAAATTTTTTATTTCAGCTCCTCAGGTTCCTTCTTGTAAGTGTATTTGGTGAAATCAACTAGACACATGGAAACAAAAGCAGAAAGAAAAGTCCATAAACTTCCTCTAACCTTCTTATTACCAAGACCATATTTGGGGATAATAATTGGTATATTCCACAGGGGCAAGCTGGAAATGTGTGTCTGTCGTGGTTCTTTGTTCATAAGCAGCAGAAATGAGCTTTGGATAACTTAAGCAGAGAGAGAGTTTGTTGGAAGGATATATGACAGTTCTTAGAATAAAACAGAAAGCTTAGGCAACCGGCTTTGAAAGCATGGGAATCATGGTACAGGAATCCTGGGGTCTAGGAAACAAAAATGGATGGTCTCTTTAGAACATCTCTGTTAGGATGAATTGGCTTCTGGTATTTTTTTAGTCTGTGACATGTCACTTAAGACCCTATCTCAGGGAGAAAGGTGTCTCACTGCCTGGCTAGAGGAGGCCTGGGACCATTCATCCGTTCATCTACTCATTCATTCAACAGATAGATCTATTGATCTCCACTACTACATGCCAGGTGACTGAAGTACACAACTTGGCTGATAGCTCCAACACAGTGCATTCTGTGGGGGGAAGGGTAATTTCTCCAGTGCAAAATCAAAGTGCTGCATTACAAGTAGAAGTGGAAAAATGGGAAAGGTTGCTGGGTGTTCAGTACGGTCAATAAGCACTACAGGATGATTTTCTTTAAGTGCAGGGACATTTTATATGCTTGTTTTTCGTGGTTTTTTGTTTTTGTTTGTTTGTTTGTTTTTTGGTTTTTGTATTTGTTTTTATTCTTTAGGAACATTAACTCCTTGAACTTTTTCTTGCTTTTGGAAGAAATTCCCAACTCAGTGGGCTATATTAACGCCCACCATTCTAGAGCCAAGCAGAACCTGACCATGGATGCTCACTTGGCCTCAGCAGCCCGGTGTCCACACCCTGGCTTCTTGCATTCAGGGCCCTGATGAGATTTGATTCAGCTTCCTTTTTCTCTGTCAGAGTGAATTACAGATTCTGCTTTGCTCACATGTTAATTTTTTCACTTAATCATTGTCAGTTTCTTCCCCCTATTCCTCACATACACATTTATCTCATAGTTTCCTTTGAGTTTAAAGTTATTATAGTTTTCTTACACTTATGTCTAATTTCCCATTTTTGTCTACCTTATGAGAAGTCTGGCAATAAGCACACTGTGTTTCCATGTGTACCTTAAAGAAATTTTTCTCCGTTTTACTCTGTTTTTTATTCCCAGACTTAATATTGGTTCAAATATATATGCATTTACATTTGGACGCAAATACAGGGAAATGACTACATTACCTAAGCACAGCTCCTAGAGAGCTAAGGTAGAGACAACATACTTTCTTTTTGTTTTTCCTACATAAGTCATACAAGTAGCGTTCATGATCAGAGCATTCCTCAAATGCCTTCGTTATTTGTGTGTTCATTCACTCATTGATTCATTTTTGTTTCCCAAGCAATTATTAGCCACACTTGCCACACACTATTCTTTACTTAAATGGAGTTTGTTTGACTTTTAAATGAACTTAAGGTAAGAGGTCGTCTTATGTGAGCTTAGCACAAGCTGGTCTGAGGGGACCAGAAAGGAATTTGTGGTACAGTTTCTGTGCGATCCTCAATCTTGGGCCTGTGTCATTGACATAGTATAAAATTCCACTTACTGAGGCAAAACTTAAAATGGCCCCTCATTCCTGCTGCAGAAACAACCTATCCTTCCTTGGAGCTTTGTCACCTCCTGGTTCCCTGGACCGAGAAGGAGCTTTGTGGGCAGGAACTTCTTGTGCTCTTTAAGGAACTCCCTAAGTGAGGGTGGTGCTGGCAGGAGTGTGGTTTGATAGAAACAGCAGTATCAAACCTACGACAGGCTTGTCATCGCCTCTACGGTTTGAATTCGAAGTCTGTTGGTTGGCTTAATAATCTTTTTTACAGTTTTTTTTCCTTCCTGTGCAGAATCAAGTCTAGGGTCTGGTATTGCATTTGGTTGTCATATCTCTTTAGCCTCCTTTAAACTGAAACATTTTTGTAGTCTTCCTTTTTCTTTTATGACATTAGCATTTTTAAAGATTATAATCCTCACCACATCCCTCTCCTCTTTTACTCCTTCCCCCACTTTTTAAAAAGAGAATATTCCTTATTTCAGGTTTGCTTGATGTTTTCTTGTGATTAGATTGATGTTATGTATTCTAGGACAGAGTACTACATAGGGGATGTCATGTCCTCCAGGGTATCATGTCTGTTCTCACTAGTAATGTTAATTTCAATGACTTGGTCAAGGTGTTGTCCAAATTCTCCATTATGTAATTACCCTCCCCCCCCCCACTTTTGCAGTTAATATGTGTCCCTGGCAAGGCACTTTAAGATGATACAAATATCCTGGTCCTCATCAAAATTTCCTCCTAGATGTAGCATGCATTGATGAGTCCTTTCTGATCCAATCTTTATTATCATGGTTGCAAAATAATGGTCCTCCAGCTCCAGTACTACTTCATTCACCGTCAGTCCTTGTATTTCACTGTAGCCCAGGGCTCCCCTCACCCATTTATTTGTTATTTACTATTTATTTGTTATTAGTGTGGACTCATGAATTCTCATTTTTTCCCAGTGGTTTATAATTCATTGCTGTCCTTAGTTCTACTGGTGCTCAAGTGTATCTCTTCTTACTTCTGTAAAATACCAGGCAAATGTAGCTTTCTGCAGTTTACCCACATCCACTCAGATTGCAGCCCCTAAGCCTCCCCATATAGAAATTCTGGAGCCGGGGCGCCTGGGTGGCTCAGCGGTTTAAAGCCTCTGCCTTCGGCTCAGGTCATGATCTCAGGGTCCTGGGATCAAGGACCGCATCGGGCTCTCTGCTCGGCAGGGAGCCTGCTTCCTCCTCTCTCTCTGCCTGCCTCTCTGCCTACTTGTGATCTCTCTCTCTCTTTAAAAAAAAAAAAAAAAAAGAAAGAAATTCTGGAGCCACCACTGTGTGTATGTGACATTCATGCACAGACTTAGAGATGCATAGACTATAGTACACAAGAAAACTGATAGTAGGGGCTACCTCTAGGGAAGGAGACTGAGGGGGGCTAGAGGTTTGAGGTTGAACAGAAACTTAATTTTCACTTTGGTAATATTTGAATTTGTTTTTAAATCAGGTGCATATAATAACTTTTCATTATCAATTTTTTTAAAAAAGCTTGTTTGTTTGCTGAGTCACTATCGGCAAAGCCAGATTAATTTGAGTCTGCTACTGTGGAACACATTCTGGTTTCCCAGTCGTTAAACTTTCAGGCTCCATGTGCAAGCTTTCCAGGCAATCATCATGATCTAAGTGGTATTGCTTGGTGACATTAGTTTGGGTCTTTTGTGAAGACAGGTCCTGGATACTAGCAACCAGCAAATTCTGACCCCTGACCCTCAGTTTTCAGACTCAGAGTGTGATTTCCAATGCCAGTTTTAACATAGTGTCGTTGTCATCTGCCCTGGGCTTTATTCTAGAGAGTCTGGCAAGCTGGTAGATGGGAAGGTGTGTGAGGGTATTAGATCAAGTGCTCATTTCGGCTCAGTCATTTGGCTGCCTGCGTCCTAGGTGAGCAACAATGGCAGATCTGGCTCGTCACAGTTCTTTGGATTCTAGATAATTGCTAGGGTGCCTGGCATTGAGTAGCTCTCCTAGTCACATTTTAGACAACTTTTTAAAAATCTCTATAAAACCATATATAATATATCCTTAAATTTCTCCTTCACTTAAAATAAACCTGTACATTTAAAGCACTCGATCTCACTTTGGTAAGAAATCTCTGAACCATGCAGTCATAGATGGCCGGGGCTCAGTGTGGAGCAGTTTGTAACACACAACCCAGAGGGAAGCTCTCTTGGCCCACTCACAAGCAGCCTTGTGTAATTATTCCTCCATTAAGCTTGCATGCAGACCACACTGAGCTCAGCCATAGTCATCCTTCTTTGAAAAAATAAAATAATAAAGTGGCCTTATTATAAACATGGGCAAGCTGGATTTTTTTGAGGGGCTTTTGCATTTTGGAGCCTTGTGGTTTTCTTCATCTATCTGATAATCATTAACATGCACAATAGTTAACCTTCCAGCAATGTGAAACTTTATATCTGAGCTTTGCGGCATCTGTCTTGCAATGCAGACTGAGGTTTACTGAGGCTGTTTTTATAATCACTGGTGGTAAAATCAGGAAGATGCAAAATGGGCGTGTATTGAAACACAGTTCATCCCACATTCTAGACCTTAAATTAGAGTGATGAGCATAAACACTGCAAACAGAGGTTTTTTTCCAACTAAATTGAAATTATATTTTAAATTACCTACAATTACCAGAAACCATCTCAAAGCTAGAAATTAACTTCTTAGGCACTGGTCCCAGCAGATCAGCTGTTAAATGGACCATCTTGTGTAGCTGACCTCCCACTTAACTTCACCCTCACACAGTCTCGCACGAACTAGGCAAGGTGGAGCCCCAGGGCGGTGCCCGATTTTCGTGGTCATGTGACAGACGTTGGCCAGTGGGATGGTACAGCCATATTTTTACAACTTCCCAAATTACAGTTTCATCCAGGTTCGTGACATTTTGCTAAAAAACTGTGCTTGTTTTGTTTTTAAGAACAAGTGACCGTTTTATTTTAGATTTTAATTGAACTTTTTTATGCAGCAGGTTTTGTCATCAGAATTTAGGGCATGAAATTGGGTTCAGGAGGAGCCAGAGACTATTCTGGGCTGGTCACCGTATGACCTTGGTTATGGCTCTCACCTTCAGGGCTATACAATCATTGTCAGAACTATAAGGGATGAGTAGCTGGACAAGTGCCAAGTGCCCTCCCCCAACACCAGGCAGGTGGCCTAGTCTTTGTTGCCGTCTCCCTTTCAGTGAGAGTATGAGGGTCTTAGGGTCAGCCTTTCTTTACACTGTCTGGCTGGTACACAACTCAGCACGTGGTTGACTTGAATTCAACACAGTGGAATACTTTGAAATGTTGAAATTTGTGCTCAGTATATTTGCTAATGGATTAACTTGTTTGAACCTCATGGCTTCTTATTTCTCCGGGAAATATAATAAGTCTCTCTTCCTTGAATCCAGTCTCTTGTCTTGAATCCACCCCCTAACTGTCCCTAAAGTGATTTTTCTGAAATCCAAAGCCACGCTAATTTCCTTCTTAAAAACCCTTCAAACATTTCTCCATCGCCAAGAGCCATGCTGATTCAATCCCTGCCAACTTCTCGGCTTCACACTCCACACTTCTGCAGCATGAAATTATTTCTACTTCTCCCAGAGCACCCCTCCTCTACTCTTGTAAAGCACCTCATTTCATGCTGTGGGTTCTTTCTGGCGTGTTCTCCCTATCACTTCTCCACTTGGCTAAGTCACAAACGATGCTTAAGTCTGCTTAGACCATGCTTGGACTGAATGTGTCCTCTAGAAATTCATATGTTAAAATCCAAGTCCCCAAGGTGATGGTATTAGGAGATACCTTTGGGAGGGGTCCCCTTCAGGAGGTGATTAGGTCATCACCTAATGAAGAGCCTTCATGAATGGGATTAGTGCCCTTATAAAAGAAGCCCCAGAGAGATCCCTTGTCCCTTTTGCCATGTAGGGTACAGCAAGAAGACAACAGTCCATGAGGAAGCAGACTCTTACCAGACTCCCGATCTGCCAGTGCCATGATCTTGGACTTCCCAGTCTCCAGACAGGAAAAAAACAATTTCTGTTATTTATAAGCCTCTAGTTTGTGGTATTTTGTTATAGCCACCCAGACTGACTAAGGGAGACCACATCTTCTAAAGAGCCTCTCTGGAAACCCCTACTTTAAGGTGGATACTCATTTTTAATTTATTCACTTAATAAACATTTGAGTGCCTGTTATGTACTCAATGATATTAGTTAATGAGGCTCATTTTGCCTCCGTGAATCCCTCTGCCCATCCCTAGGTGTGGGGGAAGAGAGGAGAGTGTCCAAGAAGGAGGAGCTTGATTTCCTAGTGCCCACGAGGGGGTGGCCATATGGGTGATCTTTAGGGCATATTTGGGAGGCTCTATATGAGAGTTGGAGAAGGGTGAGGTCGAATAAATGACCACAACCATTTCTCTTGACCATGAACACTCTAAAGTTAAATATGTAACTGAAGCCTAGAGTGAAAAACTGGTTTTGTAGATTCGTTTAGACTCCCTGTGTATATTAGACTGACTAACAATAAGACTGTACCACCATACTATTAACAATGTGATACTGATCTTAAAATATTTATTATGATTGGGGGCAAACTATAAAGAGAACTCATTTTGATTATCTGTGCCCTGTGAATCATTTCAGTGATTTGATTAAGTAAGCCAACTTCTGGGGGATTTCTGAGGGATAGATGGAGAAATTAAAAGCTGTAGAATTAAAAGGCAATAAATGGGCTAAAATATCTATCATCATGCTGTATCAATAAGAATGCTTTCTGCATCCATAGAAAACCTTACTAAGAGTGACTTAAACTATTTTACTAATATAACAGGCACTCTGGAGGTAAATAATTGTTGGTGGTTGGTAATAACTCAAAAAAGTACCAGAGCTAGTATTTCTCCAATTCTGTGGGCCCATCCCTTGTGGTTGCAAGATGGCTGTCATAGCTCTAGGCACTAGTCTTTATCAAAGGGCAGAAGCAGGCAGTGGCAGGAAGGGTGGTGCTAGTGACATCTGCCCTTTATATCAGGAAAGCAAAGATTTGCCAGAAGCCCCTAGAGAATTCCACTTATACCTCATTGGAGCTAAAATTGTTTCACATAGCCATCCCTAGCTGCAGGAGAGCAGGAAGGCAAATATTTGGCTTTTCTAGCCTCTAGCAAAGGAGGTGGGTTTGGGAGCGGGAGTTGGCTTGCCTGACCAATGGCATCTGCCACATGTATGTCCTCTAATTCTTTTAGAAGTCATCAGCCTTCATTACCACTTATCAGGATCTTGGTTTTGGAGACTATTTTATGGTAGAAACTGGCAAAAATAAAACCTTGCCTCATTTATAAATTTCTCCAATTACCACAGCAGTGGGTCTATGTTGTCTCTGACAGGCATCTGTGCCTGGGGAAGAAGCATTTGCCTATGGTGTCAGAGAAAGCTTTCGAATCCAGTTGTTTGGATAGATTTGGAAAAAAAGTGCAAACAAAAATGTCTCTCCTTGGTATAACTTTTCTCTCCTGTTTATTCATGGGTGCTTCTAAGAGCTTTTGCAAGTAAACCTTCCAAAGCTTAAACTAAGTATGGTAGGCAGACTATCTCAGAGTTTACAGTTTACATCACCGATCAAGAAGAATAACAATCCATTAATTCTGATGAGGTAACCTCATTAAAGGGGACATGTGGAATAAACAAGGGGGAATTCTAGCAAGTTTGAAAACTCGAAGGTACACTGTCTTCCCTCTGCTGGTATATCCACAGACACCTCTCTGGTTCGGGAGCCCATGTGGCAGGATAGCCTGTGATAGGGTTGGGCTGATGGCAGTACACCGTAGTGTTTACGATGGGAGCTCCGGAGTCAGACTGTCTAGTCCCAAGTCCCACTTCTACAGCTGACTAGCTGTGTAACCTAGGACAAGTTACTTAAATTCTCTGTGTCTCCAAATGGGGCAATAATAGTAAATCAGCTAGTATACCTACATATATGTAAAGCACTGAGAAAATTTCCCATCCCAGTATATACAATAATTGATAATTATTATCTCTTGTTACTATATAATGATATTATACATAATGATAATGCTTATTAGGGAAAGCAGACTCTTTGCTTCTCCACCTTTCCCTTCCTGTTGGTGTGTGTCTCTTTCGGACATTTCCTTCTCACAGAGGAGGCATGCTTAAATACTTGCCAGTGTGTAAGTGCCTCACAGGTAACAGCACTCAGTCACTCTGTGCACGTTGTGTCATGCGGTGTGTGTTATCTACACAGTATCACAGAAAGGAAAGGGAATTGAGCAGAGAGATAAAGGAACTTGTCCAAGCCACACATCTAGTAAACTTGGAGTTAGAATTGGAACTCAGGTATTTTGGACTCTTGAAGTCCTGCACTTAGTCCCGTTGCAGCATTACTGAACTGAGTTATAAGGCTCAAGTTAGCTCTTCAGGCACATGTCTCTCTGCACATAATTTCCCCAGGCTCTGAGGGAAAGATTTGAGTCACAGACATCTTTTAGGACATCTGCACAACTCACAATTACTCTCTTTTTCTGAGAACTGTTCCAAGGTCCTGATAAAGGAGGCCTCTGAAGGTTATATAAAGGTAAAGTTTATAAAGTGTAGTTAGCACCCAATAAACTTTAGCTGCTATTCTACTGTTACATGAACCCATCTTCTCTGGCCAGGGTTGAATGTACACCTGAGCCAAGCTGGGCCAGTGGATTCTGTCAAGAATTTGAAAATTAGACTCTGAGATAGCCCAGTAGATAGAGCCTATCATTGGAACTGAGTTGATGGAAGTTCAAGAGCAGTCAAGTATCTGTCTCACCACAAGGGTTGGAAAAGGCATGGAGTGCTGCCCTGTAGAAAGAACAGAGGAGATAAAAAAAAAAAAAAAAGTCTAAGCAGAGGAGGAGGTGAGAGGTGGTGGCACATAATGCCTAGGAAACAGGGGGCTTCTCAAGTCTTGGTTCTAGTCCCTTTCAAAATTCCTGTCGTAGGCGTTTGTGAGAAACCCTGTATCCTAGTACTCATTTAACCACATCTGGTTTTCTTTGTGTGTTAAGCTAGCTTAGATTGTTCTGTTATCACCAGCAACCAAAACAGTCTCAGTGAACACCATTTGACTGGGATGGGCGTTCTAGTTACTGACTGAAATAAGTGTTTGATATTATCTGGGGACTTTATTTATCATACTCTTTTTTTTTAATCCCATAGATTAGGCGTTGACCTATTCCATGCCATAAATGTAATTCAGGTACCCTAACACAACCTTGAGAAAGTTCCCACTTCCTCTCATCAATTGCTAAATCTCAGCAAGGTTAAGAATATACAACATTGTGTCTCTCCACATAAGGTCTGTGTATGGGGTGCTGTGTATGTGTTCATGCACGTCTGTGCACTTGTGTTAAAATTCCTAGAGCTGTGCTTTATTCTTGTGGAAATTGCTTTTCAAGAAAGTTCTAGATGCTTTGTTCCTCTGAGTGTGCTCAGCCTTGCCTATGCCATCACTGAGCAGTCAGAATCACACTGTGGCTCCCAGGCCAGAGAAAAGTCCAGATGGACAGAAAAGATTCCTCTTGCCATCACTGACTTGCATCTTTGTGTGGCTTCTATGGCCAGAAATCCTGATGCAGGTGATGCAGGCAAGGTCTTGCAATCTTCATCCAAAGTCTCACAGACCCCTAGCTTTTAATACCATTCAGAGTATATAAAGAGATCCAAATGGATATGATTCCTAGAACTTAGTCATTCTACGTATGACTTCTTCTTCTTTTTTTTTTTTTTTTTTANTAACCCACTGAGCCACCCAGGCGCCCTCTACGTATGACTTCTTATTACAAGAAGTGTCTTAAGATTTGAAACAATTCTAAAAACAAATTACAGGGTTTTTGTTTGTTTTTCTTTTTTAAGTAACAGCCTTCAAGTACAGTGCTTCTTGATCAGTGATATATTTCAAGGTGATCTGGGAAGCTTTGTTTGAAATAGACTTGCCATCTGAGGGTAGGGAAGACAGATGTCATACAGTTTGGATGGTTCTCTAAATTGGTGTGATTTCTTGGAGGCCAATTCAAGAGTGTTCATCAAAAATTTAAATGTACATATGTACTAATATGCCTTAAGTAGGAATATATCTGAAAGCTGTACTTGCACAGCTGTCCAGATATATATTTAAAAGAATGTGCTGAAGCATTATTAAGATATGGGGAAAAACTTGGAATATTATGAAATCACTAAAGGGAGGTAGATTTCATGAAAGTATGGGTGGATCCTATGAGAAAGAGGCCAAAATAATTAAGTAAATAAAACAAATTGTAGAGCAGAATATGCATAATAGTATAATTCCATCAGGTTTACAAAAACAATAAAAGGGTAGATATGCATTTACTTAGGGGTTTGTGCCTCCTTTATGATATAGATATATGCTTATATGTATAGAAATCTTTTGAATATATAAACTGTCCACAGGGTTACCTCAGGGGAGTAAGAAAAATAGATTGTCTCAAAAAGAAATTCTGTAAGTATTTTATGTTGTTTTTGTAACCTACAACTAGAATAGTCTCAGTGAAGACAATTTAGAGCTGGCATGGACATTATAGTTTCTGATGAAATATGTGTTTTAGATTATCAAACTTATTATAAAATGCAAAACTGATACAGGTTTGTTGTAAAAAAGTAATTCAAACAATATAGACATTTATATACGACAAAAGAAAATTCCCTTTTTCCCTATTCCCCACCTAAAACCCTCCTTGAGGTGGGGGGAGACTTTCTCCTTTTCATGTTGTACCTCTCTGTCCTGTTTTGTTTGTTTGTTTTTACTATGAGCATGTAAAGCTTTCATATATAATAGTCATATTTCATTCTTCTAGGATCTTAACAAGACCTATTGGATCAGAAAGTTTGGGGATAGAGGCTAGATGTTTATATTTGAAAATAACTGTCTACATGATTCTGATATACATTCTTTGTTAAAAACCACTGCTAACTGTAATCATTTTTTGTGTCCTAAAGGCCAACATGACTTCAAATAAAATGTAAAAATTTCCATCCTAGAGGGGTTTCCATCTGTAAGAATTTTGGTAGCTTTATCAGTATGAATAAATGGGAATTTTCAAAAGAAGGGCCTCTCCCTGTTACAGTCTGAAGTGTTCATGGTTGAATTGGCCATACTTAGTAGGAACAGAATCATGATTTCACACTAGGAAGGGATAGTAACTCTGTGGCTTACATATCTCTGTTGTCCCCTACAGTGTCCACTGCAGGCATTGCTAATTAGTCTTTGAACTTGTTTTTAGCCTTCACATAGCTCAGGATCCTTTTTATTAGAACTCATCATTCCAGATAGCTACCATCTATCCCTCATGTGCAAAGTCAAATGAAATCTATTGTAGTGGCCTTCTGTTTGTGATCTTAATAGCACTATGTTCCCATTTTTTCAGAATGTGAAAAACCCTTCTTTCCTATGAGCAACCCATTCCAAATAGGTTTCATAAAACTGACTATACTCCCTACTCCAGCTATAGAAGTGGAAACATCACCTACACAGCTCCCATAAATCAGAGAACCCATCCCATAAGCCATACTGATTGGTACAGGGATGGGTACATGATCAAGTCTGACCAATAAATTATTCTTTCCTGGAACTCTCTCCTGGAGTTATTTTGCAAAAAAAAAGCAAAACACATTTCTCTCTCTTGGTTATTAAACTTATATAGATTTTGAGTCTTCAGCTTCAGCCATCATCTTGTTGTTGATCTCCAAACTACTCTTTGAAGAACTCCCCGTCAAAGAAGGAAATGAGACAGAGGCCTGACTTTGTCATTTATAAACCTTGATCCAGGTGTAACTAAACCAGATGGGTCTTCTGAACCTTCTATTTATGAGGATTAATAAATTCCCTTAATTTGCCTATATTTGTTTGAGTTAGGTTAATGCCACCTGCAATAAAGAATCTTCATTAATATGCCTATTCTCCTTCCTTATGCCTGGGTGTGAAAATCTGTGCTTGAACTTCTACTCATTTCTCTATCCTTTCTTTCTATTTGTGAGCCTTTCTTCATATTTCTTGATTTGGCTCCTGTATTTGAAGATGGGACATTCAAAAGCTGTAAGGGGTAGAGGATGATGGTTTGTTGTTGTTGTCATTATTAAGGTAAAAACAAGAAGTTCTGATTGTAAATCAATTCTACTAGAATTAGAATCAGGGATGAATTAGAATGTTGATAGACAATGAGAAGAACTGTTGGCCAGCTCATTCATAGAACCACAGAATCTTTTTTTTCCAGTGTTCCAAGATTCATTGTTTATGCACCATACGCAGTGCTCCACGCATCTTAAAGGAGGAAGAGACCTAAGCAATTCAATATTTTCATTTTACCAAAGAGGAAACTGAGATGCAGAAGGTCCAAGGTCAGAATCTAGCCTGTAATCCAGCTTTATCTGGTGCAGTGTATTATGCTACCTTCATTCTGGTTCTAAAACAGTCGAACTGAATCATGAAACAACTAGATGTAATCTTCAAAATGTATGAGCATCATTACCAATCAGTGAATGAGCAGTTTCATCAAAATTCAGCATTTACAACTGCACTGCAAAGCAGCAGAAGCAAATAAGTAGACCACATTAAACATAACCTCATACTTGACTAAACTGAAGTTTTTTCATCAGTGATTCGAAGTCCAGATTTTTCCAATCTTCCAAACGTGGTGTCTTTGCTCTTTTAAATGTTGAGGAAAGTTTTTGAAAGTTTTCTCCCAGCCCTGCCATACTACATACATTCAGATAGAATAGTGATTTCCTCTTTTTTTGTGTTTATGTCATTTCTTCTTAAACTGAAACTCTTAAAGAAAGAACTACATCAATAAACTACTTGTGGGGTTATTTTCAAGTAAATAATAGATTATTGGCAGTTCACAAAAAGTCTGTATTTATATCTTGAGATTTTTTTCGTTAACTCCTTGCATTCCTGAGAGAGATATATGACCTACAGAGCAATGAATCATTTCATTCCAAATACATAGAATCATGGAATTTAGGGTGAGACACGGGTTATTTAGAAACTGCTTAGTTCAACATTTATTGATGAGGAACCCAAGACCCAGGAAAATTAATTGACTGTATGCCACTATGGGCAAGAAGCTATTATGGATCTTTCCATAATGTTATCTGAGATTAACTTTTTCTTATAAATCTGAATTTTCATGAAAATTTTGAAGCTTGATGACAAGTAATAAAATGTATCAAAATATAATTTTTACATATTAATATTAATATGAATACCTAAATAACATGAAAGTAGTATTTATTTGAGTGTTTAATTAAACTAACATGTATTTTCTTATTTTTCTACTTCCCTTCCCAACCACACTCCAAAAAGCAACAGTAATTATTCCAAAAACATTTTTTCCTTTGTTTAATACTTTACAGTCTGATGTTAGGGGAATACAATTAACATATATTCTCATAAAATACTTTGTGTCATATGCACTTAACCTTAAAAGGTTGTGTATATATACTGAAGCATTTGGTCTATGGTCTAATAGTCCCCCTATACTGACATATGCAGAATTCCAGAAGTCTGAACACCTCTTCAGAATCTTTGAAGACCTGAAGACCTCTTCAGGTCCAATAGATGAAATTAAGGATATCAAACACATGAAAAGCTTGCAGCAAAGATGCAGCAAGCACACTAGGTCACCAAGCCTCAGAAGCAAAGACTGAAAAAGGACCTCTTCTTGCTCTGCCTCACAAGGAAAGGCAGCTCTTGAATGGGAGAAAAACAATTAGAACATGCAGTATCTTAATCCAAGAAAAGCCAAATGGGGGAAACAGATGTCTTTTACCTAAGTCTATATTTTCAATTCTTTCAGGTGAGAAAGAAAGCCTTGTGGGAACTTGCAAGCCTTATGCATCCCAATGTTACTCTCCTCCAAACCACAGAGAGGTGAGTCTCAGACACAATGGTTAGTAGAGTTGCCCCAGAAGCTTCTAGCTGCTGCAGACCTATGCCTAGAGTTCTTTTTTTTTTTTTTTAAGAAGTTGCTTCTTTATTTTTATGGAAACTTAAAGAACTTAGAAAGTGTGTGAAACCAAAAATTTTTTCTTTGAACAGTATCAATTCATCATAATATTTACTCTGCTTTGGATTTTGCTAGCTATTAGGGCTAGAAAAATGAAATTCCACTTCTTTAACATTTATTTTAAAGGGTAAGTACGGTTAAGAGTTCAATAATAGGTACAGAAAGGTGTCCATTTTAGCATTTATTACAACAGCAAAACATTGGCAACAACCTGAACCACCAGCACTATGGAATTTCCTAAATTAGGTTGCATCCACACAGAAAAAAGTTACCCTAAAAAAAGTATTCTATGGAAATTTTTGTTGTTTCTGTTCTAATTTTTAATTGGTTGAGATGGTATAGGCAAGAAACGGCAAAATATGTGCTTTCAGAAATCAGTTTTACTGGGGAAGGAGTTAATCATGAAATGCTTTCTTTCTTTCTCATTTAAACTCCTCCTGGTTAAAGAAATTCTATGTTGTAATAAGACCAGCCGGTGTACCCATATGAGAGATTGTTTCTCTAATATTTGTAAGACTGACCAACCTAAATCACTGAGTCAGGGAGTGCCCCAGTTGGACATAATTATTCTGGGTAGTAGATGGGGCCCTGGTAGGTTGAATTATTTTGGGCATCTACCAGGACATGTGGCTGATAACTGTCTATAATGGGATATTCATTCAGGACATTGAAGGCAACAGGCATTAGTTTAGAAACGAAAAGAACCTAAACCTAAACATAGGTTTACTTAGAGCTACCTTTGTCCATATGTCATTAATGCATTAAACATGCATTAATACACATGGGGCTTTCTCAAATCATCAGTAGTCTACAAATGACAATTAATAAACTAGTCAAATCTTGACTATCTGGAGAGGTGAAGTCTCGCTCAGATTCTGGTCCCTTTGGGTTTGTTTTCTTTCTCTCTCCAGCATTTGCTGTCTGTTTCTTAAGGCTTTGTTCCTGGTCCTCAGCTCCCAGCTGCAGGATTTCTCATACTCTTTCTGTACTTTCTTCTCAAGATCCAATTGTTATAAAACAAGGACCTTGCACTCTCAACTATAGAGAAGTTATATGCTGCTGCCCCATCATGATTTCACTATTCTCCTTGACCTTTGTAATTTGTGCATCACTTTATTCTGCGTGAGTGTGGCAACTCTTCATTCATTTATCCATCAAATATTTATGGAGTACCTAATTTGTACCACATCCTATTGTACAAATAATAAGATTTGGTCTGTACTCTTTGGTCATAAAACAAATCTTGTAAGTTACAGAGCCCTGAAAACTAGTCAGAATATATTTTCTAAAAACAACAGAATTAAATTAGAAATCAACAGCAAAAAGCTATCTAAAAAATTCTCAAATTCTTATATTGGACAATGTATTTCTAAATAACTTATGGATCAAAAATCAATTACAGTGGAAATTAGAAGATATTTTAAGCTGAATGGATCATGAAGATATTTCAGATTAAAAGGAAACCTTTGAAGCAGTGCTCAGATGGAAATTTATACTTTTAAGTGTTTATGATAGAAAAGGAGAAAGGCAGGTACCTGGGTTGCTCAGTTGGTTAAGCGACTGCCTTCAGCTCAGGTCATGATCCTGGAATCCCAGGATCGAGTCCCACATCGGGCTCCCTGCTTAGCAGGGAGTCTGCTTCTCCCTCTGACCCTTCCCCCTCTCATCCTCTCTCTCTCTCTCTCTCAAATAAATAAATAAAAATCTTAAAAAAAAAAAGGAGAAAAGCTTAATATCAATAATCCACACTTCCACATTAAAAGAAGAGGAATTTTAACCAAAACTAAGTAGAAAAATTAAACTAATAAGGAATGGAAATTGGCACAGAAAATGGACAGACGATAGAGAAAAGCAACAAAAGTAAAAAGTCTGTTCTTTGAAAAGATTAATAAAATTGATAAAATATGGTTGGTTAAGGCAATGAGAAAACACAAGCCACTATTGTGTAAATGAAATCCTAGAAGTTCCATTTACACATTTAAAGGATAGTAAACCATTGTTATGAATAATTTTATGCAAATAACCTCAAGAACATAAGTGAACAGGAAATCGAAAGCAATACCTCATTCTCAGAGATATTGAAAAGATATTTGACTTCATCACAAACTTGAAAGATACAGGCATGGTGACTCCTATTCCTATGTAACTGTCCCAACTGAGCTGTGAAGACAAGGCATCTTTTTGGAGAATGTCATTGGATTCTTGAGAAATTAATTAGGTAGGAACTCCAGTCAGCTGCTCTTCTAGATGTGGACTCTATCTAGTTTGCCACAGAACTGCTTGTCATAAATTGGGTGTTATCTATCAAGCCATAAGGTTGAGTGTGCCTAGCAGCACTTCTTAACAGGGTTAGAGGGACCCATGAGACTGAGCTCCAGCAGACCTGAAGGTACTGGTAAGCTGTGTGACTTTATGGTGCCCATTTTAGGAATTCCCACCTGTGATGTATAACCATATCTCCTTCAACCCACTGATAGAGCCTCATGGTGGGAAGAGCACCATATGACCATTTAAATAAGGAAACAAAACATTAAACCTGATTTATGGATGATGATCCCGTACTATATGCAGACTGCTATACTTACTAATCTCAGTTGTGTGTGATGATAATGATGAATTGACAATGATAAGTGACAATGATGAAGAGAAATTCTCCCTCTGGGCAGAATTTTAAGTGGTACATCTTTTTGTTCACATTTCTTGGAAACAGGGATGTCCTGTGTTATGAGTCTAAATTGACAATCAGGGGCTAATGATTGGAGACTAGAGAAAAATAATACTGGAGGATTGGTGATAAGAAGGTCTAGGCACAGAGTAAGTGGATGGAAACTTTTGACGTACCAAGGGCAGGTGGTAGGAGAGACCTGCCTCAGGTGCAAACAGTTTTTAGAACATAAATCAACAAAAGATTTTTTGAAGGAAGAGTATTGTATCACTGACATTGTTTAGAATTTTGCCAGCAATGCTGCTAATAAAAAGAAGACTAATTTATAGTTGCCTTTATTATAATTTTTAAAGTCTCTGCAAACGGTGCACCCCCTTATCATCTGCACCTGGTGAGCCACTCCCATTGCCCTGTCTTTGACCCAGAGTGTGACAATATTTGCAAATATTTATGAATGCTGACTAGGGATATTCACAACTGAGGACCTTCTCAATAATCAAATGACCAAAGGATGGACCAGATGACGCACTCCATGGAAGTCAATCAGCAGCCACTTTCCTTGGTCATTCTACTGATTGCTGAATGAGTTCGTGGAAAGTATGCCAGTAGGGATGGAAGTTATGTATGGGATCTGACCCCTACCTCTGAAGGTAGCCAGTGCATCAACAACAAATAACAACCCTGAGTCCTGCTTTATCACCATATCTCAATATCACTAGCCAGCCACCTGGTGGCAGAATAATGATATGGGACTGTTATTGTTGGTAGGGGCAGGAATGTATCATCATTGGAATAGACAGTCTTAAATGAAATAGTCTTTCTTAAAACGGTTAACTTATAAAAGAAGGAAAGATATAAATGAATGAATGAGTGCTTGAGTGAAATTGAAGAACAGCATAATAGAGATGAAAATAGAAATACTTTTAAACTGTAAAAACTACAAAAAAGATTTTAGTAATAAAAGCAAAAGGACATAAAATGAAAAGACTTATGAAATAGACAAAAACTTTTAGTATTCCATTTATAGTTTAATAGAAAACATCAAATATATTTGGTGTGAGAAAGGAAACAAAATAGCAGAAAGGAAGGAATTAGGGGCACCTGGGTGGCTCAGGTGGTTAAGCAACTGCTTTCGGCTCAGATCATGATCGCCAGGTCCTGGGATCAAGCCCCATGTCAGGCTCATTTCCTTTCCGTCTGCCTCTCCTCCTGTTTGTGCTCTCTCCCCCCTCTTCCTCTCTCACTCTTTCAAATAAATAAATACAATCTTCAAAAAAAAAGAAAGAAAAGAAAAGAAAGTAAGGAATTACTTGGGAAGTCTACCTAAACAAAAATATATAAATAAACTTGAAAATCTTGATGATATATACAATTTTCTAGGTAATTACAAATTATAAAGTTGACCAAAGGAAGTGGAATATCTGAAATGGGGCAATAAAAGAATAAAGCGGTTTTCAATGAAAATCACATAAGGTAGAAAAAGTGTGGAAGACAAAGATAAGAATAAAAAAACAAGGGCAACCCATTGAAAATAGTAACAAATAAGGATAGCTGTTAACCCAACTATATCAGTAATCACTTTAAATGTCAGTGGTCTGAATGCATCAATTAAAAGACAGAGATTGGGGGTGCTTGGCTGGCTTAGTCGGTGGAGCATGTGAATTTTGTACTCAGGGCTGTGAGTTCAAGCCTCATGTTGGGTGTAGAGATTACTTAAAAAAAAAGATATTGTCAGAGTATTTAAAAAATATATGACCCAAGTGTATATTGTCTATAATAAACTCACTTTAAATATAAAGACATGTATATATTAAAACTAAAGTAATGGAGATATACTATGCTAACTCTAATCAAAAGAAAATAGGAGTAACTATATTTATTTTAGAGCAGACATAAGAGCAAGGAAAATTATCAGGGATAAAGAGGAGCATTATATACTGATAAAGAGGTCAGTACTCCAATAAGACATGGCAATCCTTAATGTCTATGTGCCTAACAGCACAGCATGAAAATACATGAGACAAAAACTGATAGAAATGCAAGGAGAAATAGATGAATCCTCTGTGATAGCTGGACACTTTAACGCTTCTCTATCAGAAATGGACATATCCAACAAGCAGAAAATCAGTAAGGACATAATGAACTCAACAGCACCATCATTCATTTGGGTATAATTGACACCTGTAGACTACTTCATCCAATGACAACAGATTAAACATTCTTTTCAAGCTCATATGGAACCTTCACCAAGAGAGAGCACGTTTTGGGTCAAAAATA
Organism: Ailurus styani; assembly: GCA_002007465.1. Classification (NCBI taxonomy): domain Eukaryota; kingdom Metazoa; phylum Chordata; class Mammalia; order Carnivora; family Ailuridae; genus Ailurus; species Ailurus styani. The sequence goes on from LNAC01000145.1 coordinate 2,878,563, forward strand.
CAACTAAACAAGTATAAAGAATAGAAATCATACTGCTTTCAGACTTTATAAAATTGAACTAGAACTCAATAATAGAAATGTAGCTGGAAGTTTTTAAAATATTTGGAGATTAAGCAGGACAATTCTAAGTAACACATGAGTCAAAGAGGAACTCTCAAGACAAATACAAAAATATTTTTAACTAAAATATCAAACTTACCAAATTTGTGGAATACAGTGAAAACAGTGCTTATAAGGAAATTCATAGCATTAAATCCATATATTGGAAACAAGAAAGATCTAAAATTAATAGTCTAAGTTTCCACCTTAGGTGATTAGAAAAGAAGAGCAAGTTAAATCCAAAGTAAGCATAAGAAAAAAATCAGAGCAGAAATTAATGAAATTAAAAACAAGAAGTCAATAGAGAAAATTAACAAAATCAAAAGGTGGTTCTTTGGAAAGACCAATAAAATCAATAAAACTTTAGCCAGCTAAGAAAAAAAGGGGGAAAACACAAATTGCTAATATCAGAAAGGAAAGGGGACATCATTATAGATACCACAGATGTTAAAAGAATAATAAAGGAATATTTTGAATAACTCTATGCCCATAAGCTTAATAACCTGGATGAAATGGATACATTCCTTGAAAGACACAACCTGCTAAACTCATTCAAGAAGAAATAGATAATCTGAATAATTCTGTATCTGTTAAAGAAATTGAATCAATAATTAATAACCTTCCAAAAGAGAAGGCACCCCACCTAGATGAGTTCACTGGTAAATTCTATCAACCATCTAAGGAAGAAATAATAACAATTCTCTGCAATTTCTTCCAAAAGATAAAAGCTAGAGGGAATATTTCCTAATTCATTCTGTGAGGCTGGCATTACCCTAATACCGAAACCAGACAAAGACATTACAAGAAAACTGCAGACCAATATCTCTTATGAATTACAGAGGCAAAATTTCTCAACAAAATATTAGCATATCAAATCCAACAATGTATAAAAATAATATAATTCACAATGAAGTGGGATTTATTTCAGGTATGCAAGGTTGGTTCAACAATCAAAAATCAATTAATGTAATCCATATCAACAGACTAAGAGAGAAAAATCATATGATGATCATATCAATAGATGCAGAAGCATTTGACAAAATCCGACACCCATTCCATGATAAAAACTCTCAGCAAAGTAGGAATAAAGGGGAAATTGTTCAACTTGATGAGGAACATCTACAAACAAACAAAACAAAACACTACAGCTAATATCATACTTAATGGTATGAAAAAGCTTTTCTGCTAAGATCAGGAAGAAGGCAAAGATGTTCCCTCCCTCTACTGCTTTTCAGCATCATACCAGAGTTCCTAGCTAATGCAATAACATGGGAAAAGGAAACAAAAGGTATACAGATAAGGAAGGAAGCTATAAATTGTCTTTGTTTGCAGATGACATCGTCTTTTATATAGAAAAGTCTAAAGACTTTACCAGAAGACTCCTAGAGCTAACAAATGATTATAGAAGGGTTGCAGGATACAAGGTTAACATACAAAAGTCAATCACTTTCCTATATGCTAACAATGAATAAGTGGAATATGAAATAAAAAACATATTATCATTTATATTAGCTGTCCCCAAAGCAAAATAATTGCTATAAATCTTACCAAATTTGTACAAGATCTACTTGTACAAAGCTTTTTTGAAGAAAACTATAAAACTCTGATGAAAGATATCAAAGAACTAAATAAATGAAGAGAGATTTCGTATTCATGGATTGGAAGATTCAATATTGTCAGGATGTCAGTTTTTTCCAAATTGATCTATAGACTAATGCAATCCCAGTTGCGGTCTCAGCAAGTTATTTTGTGGATGTTGACAAACTGATCCTAAAGTTTATATGGAGAGGAAGAAGACCCAGAGTAGCCAACCAAATATTAAAGGAGAAGAACAAAGAAGGTTAATATTACCTGACTTCAAAACATAATATAAAGCTAGAGTGATCAAGACAGTGTGGTATTGGTGAAAGAACAGAAATATAGATCAAAGGAACAGAATAAAGAGACCAGAACAGGTCCACATAAATGTAGTCAACTGATCTCTGACAAAGGAGTGAAGACAATACAGTGGACCAGTAGTGCTGTATGTCCACAAGCAATAAAAGTGAATGTAGTTATAGACTTTATACCTTTCATAAGAGTTAACTCAAAATGGATCATAGACCTAAATGTAAAACACAAAACTATAAAACTCCTAGAAGATGATATTGGAGAAAAATCTATGTAACTTTGTGTGTGGCAATGACCTTTTAGAAAAAAGACCAAGGGAATGATCTGTGAAGAAATAATTAAAAAGCTAGACTTTGTTGAAATTAAAGACTTATGCTCTGATAAAGACAATGTCAATAGAAAGAGAAGACAAGCCATAGTCTTGGAGAAAATGTTTGCAGAAGACACATCTGATAACAGATTGTTATCCAAAATATATAAAGAACTCTTAAAACTCAGTAATGAGAAAATGAAAAAGTTAATTAAAAAATGAGCCAAAGAACTGAACAGACTATACTAAAGAAAACATACAGGTGGCAAATAAGCACATGAAAATATGTTCAACATCATATGTCATTAGGGAATTGTGAATTAAAATAATAAGGGGGCACCTGGGAGGCTCAGTCGGTTAAGTGTCTGCCTTCAGGCCAGTTCATGATCCCAGGGTCCCGGGATCAAGCCCCGAATTGGGCTCCCTGTTCGTCGGGAAGCCCACTTTCTCCCTTTCCACCTGCCATATATCCTGCTCGTGCTCATGTTCTCTCTCTCTCTTTCTCTCAAATAAGTAAAATCTTTTAAAAAATAAAATAATAACAAGGTACCTATTAGAATATCCAAAATCCAAAACACAGACAACACAAATGTTGATGAGAATGAAGAGCAAAGGGAACTCTCATTTATTGCTGGTGGGAATGCAAAGTGCTGCAGCCACTTTGGAAGACAGTTTGTCAATTTCTTACAAAACTAAACATACTCTTACCATACGATCCTGTAGTTGTGCTTCTTGTTATTTACCCAAATGAACTGAAAACTTTTATGTTTGCACAGAAACCTGCACCAAGAGGGTTTGTAGCAGCTTTTTTCATAATTGTCAAAACTTGGAAAGAAACAGATTGTCCTTCAGTAGGTGAATGCACAAACTATGGTACATCCTGACATAAGAATATTATTCAATGCTAAAAAAGAAAGAAGCCAATCTGCAAAGTTTATGTACTATATGATTCCAATTATGTGATATTCTTGAAAAGGCAAAATTAAAGAGAATAAAAAGATCTGTGGTTGCCAGGGACTGGTGGGAAAGTGGGGAGGGATGAATAGATGAAGCACAGAGGACTTTTAGGGCAGTGAACATATTCTGTGTAATACCATAATGCTGGATACATGACATTATACATTTGTTAAAACCCATAGAATATACAACATCAAGAGTGAACCCTAATGTAAAGTATGGATTTTGAGCGATAGTATTGTATCGATGTAGGTTCATGAATTACAACAAATGTACCAATGTGTTATGGGATATTGATAGTGGGAGAGGTTGTGCATGTGTTAGGATAGGAGATATATAGGAAATCTCTATACCTTCCACTCAATTTTTCTGTGAACATAAGACTGCTCTAAAAAATAAAGTGTATTAGAAGTAGAAAAAGGGACAAAAATAATATATGATAAAATTATAGACCGGGGTGCCTGGGTGGCTCAGTGGGTTAAGCCTCTGCCTTCAGCTCAGGTCATGATCTCAGGGTCCTGGGATTGAGCCCTGTATCGGGCTCTCTGCTTGGTGGGGAGCCTGCTTCCCCCCCCCTCTCTCTGCCTGCCTCTCTGCCTACTTGTGATCTCTCTCTCTCTGTGTCAAATAAATAAATAAAATCTTTAAAAAAATTATACACCAATTTCATGTGTGAATACAAATATAAAAAGCTTTCTAAAAATTTTACCAAGTAAAATCCAACAGTGTGTTACTATATCATAACCAATTGGGATTTACCATAGTAAAACAAGAAAATTTTGATATTAGAAAATATATTAATGTAATTCCCTATGTTATCAGATTAAAGTAAAACTCATGATCTTTCAATAGAAACTGAAAAAAGTCTTAGACAAAATTCAGTATCCATTTATGATTTTAAAAAATCTTTTAATCTAAGGATAGGAAGAAATATCTTTAATAAAGTATGAGTTATATTCAAGAACTGACAGCAAGCTTCATACTTATTAGTGAAATATTACCAAGACAATCAGAAATAAAACATAGTCACAATCTGCACTAATGTTTGCCAATGTATAAACAAGAAAAGGAATAAAAGGAATAAATGCAGGGAAAAAGAAACAATGAAACTGACATTTTTCCCAGTGAAATTATCATCTAACTCAAAAATTTAAGAAAATAATCAGCATGAATTTTGTGATGGCTGTTCATTTCTAGCTTATTTGCACAGTAAAACCGATTCATGAATTTAAAAATGAATATTCAGTATATTAGGGTAAAATTTTAGTTCTCTCTAACCCTTTAAGTTCAACTTACAAATCTTGTTTTTCTTTTTGTAAGTATTATTAAATAAGAACAATCACCGTCAGTTTTAAAAAAAAGTGTTTGAGTAACTTAAGTTTTATAGACTAACTTCTTTAAAAATTAGTTCTTTTTTTAAAGATTTATTGATTTATTTTAGAGAGAGTGAGAAAGAGCATGAGCAGGAGGGGCAGAGGAAGAGGGAGAGCAAATCTCAAGCAGGCTCCACCTCAAGTGCAGAGCCCAAGGCAGGGCTCCATCTCATGACTGTGAGATCAGGACCTGAGCAGAAACCAAGAGTATGACGCTTGTGTGACTGCACTACCCAGCCGCCCCCAAATTAGTTCTATTTACACCTTACACTCTCTTAAAGGAAATAAAATGTACTTATAACTTTGATAGATTTAATTTTCTTCAAAACCTTAAACATGCCTATTATAATAAGTAAAACCTTTCTAAGTATGTATACAACTTTTATAAATCTAATAAATTAAACCTGCAAGTGAGGCGTAGCTCATATTATTTAACATTCCAATACTGCTTACAGATTTGGTCAAATTCTCTTTCATATTTCAAAATAAATCCTTAATTCTTTTTTTTTTGGTAGGCTGGGGAGGGTCAGAGAGAGAGGGAGAGAGAATCTAAAGCAGGCTCCACACCCAGCCAGGAGCCCGGCACAGGGCTCAACATCACGACCCTGTGGTCATGGCCTGAGCCAAAATCAAGAGTCAGACACTTAACTGAGCTACCCAGGCGCCCCAAAATAAATCCCTAATTCTAAAGTCAATTATTCAGCTACACATTTCAAATTAAAATCACAAGGCTGATCTGTCAGAAACCTAATGCCCATTCAAAATCCAAGTCTACCCAAATTATCCTAAATATAACACAAAAGTATCAATAATTTACGTTTAATTTTCTTTAGAATATATTAAATTCTAAACTTTCATGAGATTGGAAACACACTACCTCAAGGGGTCAGTTCTACCACTGCTAGCAAACTGGGTTTTATCATCTCAGTAATATAGTTTAAGAGAAAGAAGCCTGGGGTCTGTACATCCAGTCTGATTCTTCTCTCATACCTTGAGTGTCTTTCATTGTTGCTATGACAACAGGGACTCCAAGTATAAACCCTTTAAATGGAATTCATTACTCTTGGGTTCAAGTTACAAAATACCCAGTTCTTCCATCTGATTAAAGTCCACAGCCTCCCACTGAGGTTGCTGATAACTCTGTCCACCTAAACTCTTTACTACCTAATCGAATTCTATAATTTACATCTTCTTTCTCTCTGGTTGGATGTAAAACCTTACAGATATTTTAAGTACACATGAATATATTTCACACCTTTGGCTCTGAGGTCAAAATATCAGTCATACTAACAAGATTTTCCAGAAAGGAGCAAAGAGGATTAACTAAAGGAATTTTTTTTATTAAAATGACTGGATATAAGATATTTGTAGTATCTCTATATCAGCAATTGGGAAATGTAATCGAAAAACTAACAAAAACTATAAAATATCAGGAATAAATCTATTAAGAAATGCATAAAACCTATGTAGATAGTACTTTAAAACCTTATTCAAGAACATAAAAGAAGACCTCAATAAATGAAGATGGAAATTATGTTTCTGGATAAGGAAGTTTAGCACTATAAAGCTGTCACATCAGTTGCAAATTCATAAATTCTAATTTTTATGAAATTTGAAAAGTGATTCTCAAACATACCAGATTTTTAAAAAATGAATGAGGAAAAATGAGGTAGAACTTGACTTATCCAATATCAAATTATTCTATGAAGCTATAGTAATTAAAGTAAAATACTATTAGCTCTTATATAAAGAGAACAATTGAACAGAGTAGAAAATCTCCAAAGAGATGAAGAAATGAATTGGAACTTAGTTTATAATAAAAATGGTATTTTTAACCAGAGAAGAAAGAATGAAATGGTGTTGGAACAATTTGGAAAAATAAATATGGATATCTACTTCACACTATAATAATTCTAAATGAATTAAAATCTTCAACTTGAAAAAACAAAATTGCAAGAGTATTAGAAGGAAGGATGGAGAAATATTACACTGGGGTAAGGTCTTCCTAAGCAACACACAAAACCTAGACTCCACAAAGGAAAAAATATTGCCTTTTTCCCCATAAAAATATAAAGTTTTCCTCAAAGACACCATTTAAAACGATAAATTCAAACACAAAAAATAGACTGAGATAAAAATATTTGTCAAACATGTAACTAACAATTAGTATCCACAAAATAAAAATGCATCTCACAAATACAAAGAAAGATGAACAACCCAATTGAAAAATGAGGAAAGAATGGGAATGGTTCATTAACAGCAGAGAAGTGCAAATGGTCCACAAACATAAAAAGATGGTGGGTCTTGCTCCTTACGAAGGAAATACAAATAAAAACAACACTGTGATGTCATTTTTTACTCAATGGATTGGGAAAAAAAATTGTAATTTGGTAATATCCAGCATCAGCAAGTGTGTGGGGGAGATAAATGCCATCAGACAGTCCTGGTAGAAATGTAAATTGATATCTTTCGGGCAATATCTGTCTACATTAATGGGTTTCTAACCCGAAAAGGAGTTTATGTTGAAGAAATATTTGTGTCTGCAGAGATGTTAGAAAGAATTCCTCTGTATCACTTTGATAAAGAATTAAATACAATTTAAATATCCATCAGTAGAAATGTGGTTGGATAAGTTATGATACATCAGTATTATGTGCACTTGTTAAAAAGCAAAACACGTTCAGTCAAAACAAGTATTATTGAATAACGTGTATTGGGAATCGATTAAAAAAGCAAACAAACACCAAAATGTATATGATTACATGTCTCTGTATTTATGCCATGTATAGAGAAAGGACTAGAAATTTACAGGCCAAATTGCTGGCTGGATCATCGTCTTTTGGGAGGGGAGTGGGAATACTGGAGAAGAGAGTTGTTTTTATACGTACCTGGCTTCTTTAATTCAAAAGCTTTTCAGCTGTCTTAGCCTTTGGCTAAATAATCAATAAAATAACCTCCTCGTTTCTCTAGAACGTTCTCCTGAATTTATCTCGGAGCTCCATTAGCAGATGCTACAGACAAGTGGGATCTGAAAGGACACGCTGCATTTGGAATTGTCTCTCCATCATGGACAGGTTAGCTTTGGGAATTGTTGGGGCTTGGTTTATTGGTTCATATATTCGTCATTCTTTCATTCTCTAAATAGTATGCTGATGAAGCTAGACTCATGGAGAGTTAACATTTATTTAGCAGAGCTAGCCCCACTTTCAAACTCTGGATTAAAATCTGGGCTGGGCTGGTTCACTGGTCACTCCAGGGGAAAAAATACCCTGCAATCACTTGTCATAATCACGGCCTCAATTGAGTAATTAATTGTCCAGTCCTATGTAGTAATCAAAGTCTGAATTTGTGTCATGTTAAATCACCTTTCTTTCCCTCATTGAGTTGTGCTTCTGCTTGAGCCTTCAGAGTGGAAGAGGGATAGCTGTCCATTTCTTACCTGACTTGCATTTCTCCTCCTCACCCCACTGGGTATGCAAGGGACCCAGTGGCGGAGAGGGCGGCAGACTTGGCAAGTTCTTGACTGTTGCTGTCATAAGCTGATGTCGCCATCTCTGTAAGTTCTTTTGTGGGTTCCTCAAAGGCTCCCCTGCAGGGCCTCTTCCAAGTTCAACTCCTTGGAAGAGGGCAGTGTCCCTTCTTTGGCTGGTCACTCTGCAACCTCATCAGTCACTCGGCTTCCGCGTTCTTCCACTTTCTTCTGACCTCTGACAGAAGCTTATTTAGACAGGGCAGGGCTCCATTTTTAATGACACTGGGACAACATTCTTCTGTGGATTTCACACATTTGGGGGCTCTCACAGCACTGGCTTGCAGTTATTACTGTGCTGTACTGGCTGTTAGCCAGCCTCTTGCTTTTTCTGTCCCACGACTTGGAAAAACGCCCATCAGGCTCTCCAGATACTCCCTTTGGAGGCTCTCTCACTAGAACTAGGATAAGGGGCAGGTACTCCTCTCTCCCCCCCCCCTCCCGCTCCTTGGTAGCAGGAGGGCTAAGCAGTGGGAGCCATGGTCACAAGTGGACCCCAGGAAATCCTCTTCTCCAAAGCCCCACTTTAGGCACTTTCAAGGGATGGATCCCAAAGCCCAGTGAATCAGATCCTCATGGAGGCCTTGTCTCTGCCCTTTTAAGTCTGCATTATGGGTGAACATACCCAAAGTTGAGAAATTAGTTCTTAACATTTTATTTTAGTGTTTACATCTTGGTCTGCACCTTCTGCTGGGATTTCCTTTCTGTTTCATCTTGGTGCCTCAGTAGAAATTTTCAAATTAACATCCTGTTTCCATTTGTTTGCTTGTCTATTATAGACAAGAACCAGCATCTTCTTTGCAGCACACACACTGAGCTTGGGAATCATGAATACAAATGATATTAACTGAGTTTTGGAGTGAGATATACATGGATTTCAATCCTGGTTTCACTGTAGTGCAAGGGTCTTAATCATTCTAAGTTTTATCAGTAGTGTGGTGTGATGGTTAATTTTATGTATAATTTGACTAGGCAACGGCGTGCCTAGACGTTCGGTCAGGTATTACTCTGAGTGTGTCTGTGAGGATATTTCTGCATGAGATTAATATTTGAATTGATAGACTGAGTAAAGGAGATCGCCCTCCTTTCCCCATGTTAATAATAATGGCAACCTCAACCACAACCCACTCCGCATCGGTCACTGTGCCAGACACTGAGAGTGATGAACTCTGATAAGCCCCCTTCCCTTGTGAGTTTACATTCAGGTTATAGGATGAGGGGGACAGAGAAAAACAAAACACAACCAACACCAAGAGAGTAAACAGCTGAATAGAAAACTAACAAACTGCAGATGTGCCAGGAAGGAAATAAAAAGGTGATGAAAGAGAATAATGGGGTGTGGAGGGGACTTTAATAGGTGGTAAGGAAGGACATAAAGGGGAGGTGTGAGGATGGGAAGTGGCCACCATAGGGTGAGGAGAAACATTCCAGACAGAAGGACAGAGTCCTCAAGGCAGAAAGGCATTGGCCCATTCAGGGAACTGAGAGAAAAACCAGTGAATGTAGGATAGAATTGGGGAGGGAGAGAGTGAGGTAACAGAGAAATGGGGAGGAGTCAAGCCTTGCAGGGTCATGGAAACCATAGTACAGAGTTTGGATTTTATTCTAGGTGTAAAGAGAAATCAAAACATATCTTTGGATGGAGAGTAACATGAGTCAAATTCCATTTTAAGAAGATCTAGCTTTCTTGCTGAGATAGAAAGAATGGGTTAGAGGAGGACCAGAGTGGAAACAGATAGAAAAGGTTGCATTGGTCTTGCTTGAACAGGCAAGATTTGGTGGTGGTCCCAGTTATGGTGGTTGTGATGGAAATGTGGAGAAAGTAGCAAATTTATGTTATAACTCAGAGATAGAATTAATAGAATTTGCTAATGGATTAGATGTGAGCTGAGGAAGCTGGGACAAAGGGAGGATTGTCTTGATTTCCAGGTTTAGTAAATGAGTGGATGATAATGCCATTGTCTCAGGGGAGCAATTCTGAGGACCTGGTAGGAGGGCAGAATTAGGGAGGGAATAGGAGTTTTGTGTTGGGTGTATTAAGTCTTATATTTCTGTAGAGATATAAAAAAGGCCATTAAATATGTTAGCCTGAGCCAGTGGTTCTCAAACTTCAGGGAGCATCAGAAACACCTGCAGGGCTTGATAAAACAGATTGCTGGGCCCGCCCCCAGAGTTTCTGGTTAGGAGGGTTTGGGTGGGGCCTGTGAATTTGCATTTCTAACAAGTTCCCAGGTGATGCTGATGCTGCTGGTCTAGGGTTCCTACTTGAAGAATCACTGGTCTAGACAGAGGATAATTCTAGGAGTCTGGAAGCCATCAGCATGAAGATAACATTTAAATCCATGGGACTAGATGAGATTGCCTAATGAGGCTGTGCGGAGAAACGAGAGAAGGAAGCCCTGGATTAAGTTTTGAGAGGGATTAGAGAAGAAAGACCCAATAAAGGCAGGATCAGAGAAGAAGGAAAATGAAGAGAGCTTGGAGTTTCAGAAGCCAGAGGGGTTGAAGTTTTCAGGTCCAGATTAACTGAACATGACAAATACTGTTGAGAAATAGAATAAGAAGGAGGCCGTGAAGTGTCCATCAGTTTACCAATATTAGGACTTCTGTGAAGGGCAAGTACTTTACAAACAGTATTTCTCCGAATCTACAAATCCCATCAAAAGAGTACAGTTAACTGAATTGTATAGTTAAGGGGAGTGAGGCCCAGAGATGATACAGTTAGGGCAACAAAGGGTCTAAAGCCCACATTTCTTCTTTTAGCATCCTAGGGAATGTGATTCTTGCTGCATCCCCTGCTTGTGGTGAAAATCTGCACGGTTGGCCAACCTGTGGCAAAACCTTGATGGAGCCATGCTACTCACTCCTCCCCAAGCCATTCACTACCCGCTGGCTGCTCCCAGACAATTACAAGAGCATGCTACCTGCTGTCCTGGTTGATTCCCTGTGCCTTCCATACTCAAGACCCACCTGGACTTCATTCCTTGGCAATAGCATAAACCTGTCTTATTATCAAATGATAAGGGATCAAAGTGGGTGCTAATCGGTGGTGTGCAGTAAAGGCTTCACAGTCACCTTCTTCAAAGGGGAGGGGGAGCCCTGATTGGCAGCATTTGGTGATTTCAAGGCACCACTGGCTGATTTCAGGCTGTTGGTGTGATGGGAACAAGGGTTGGGGAAGAGATGCACATAGTTGGCTCTCTCAGGCCCCTGTGAGCTGGACCCTGAGGACTGCTGGGATGATTTAACATGTTGATTTTCATGTCACATATTTCCATTCTACACACAGCCTTCTGGAGACAATGTCTTAACCACAAGTTGTGGGAACTCCAGGCCATCTGCCCAGCCACGGGGGGAGATGTGCAGAGCAGGGAGGCCGGTGTGCAGCCTCTAACCCATAACTTGAAGGCCGCCACCTGCTTCCTCAGTGTCCGATCAGACCCAGAAGCAGAGGGAATGTCGGTTTAAAAACTGGCATCCATATCCCTCTTTGGTTTCCAGGGTTCAAGAATGTTCTTTTATGAGGATTACAGGCTTGTTCTTCCTTGGTGTCAGCAGGCGTTTATGATGGCTGTAGCAGGAATGAGAATCTGGTCTGGAATAAGCCTCACTGTTTCTTGCCAGGCTGCAAAGGTTTATGGTGGAGACCAGACATATGTCTTGCTCACACCCATATGCTACTCTGTATCCGGAATCAGAGGAGGAGGCCACATCCTCACACAGGCAGGAACGGCAGCCGAGGGCTCGGTCCCAAGGCACAAGGGAATTTTAACTTCCTCATGTAACTTCCATTCGCTCTTACTCTTTTATTCCTAAAAGCGCAGGCCACAGAAGTGGTCTCTGGGGAGTTCTGCGATGTGAGATTATGGTGGATAGTGTTGTAATGTTACCTCACGCCACTTAAGGGGAGGGAATCCAGTTGGTGGGGAGCAGAGACAACTGGGAGGAAGCAGGGCCCTCCTTAATGGAAAGAGGAGAGGGGCAGCAAGAGCTGGAACTTGGCACTACTGCTGTGAGGTGAGCTGAAAGAGGCGTTTCTTTGCAATCTGATTTTATGACTGTGTGTTTTGCAAATGGGTATAGTTAGCTCAGGAACAAACTCTTTTAGGCTCAGGGTCGTTTCTCTGAATGGGCGGATAGAGAAGTCTGAGAGTTACACTTCACTGCCTTTTGGGGAGCTGATCACGTAGTCAGGTTTTACTCCTAAAGGAAGCTAGAAGGAGAAGGACTGAGGTACTGGACAAAAGGCTTCTAGAAAGCACTTAACTGTAGGCTACAGTCGATTTTACACCAGCCACGCAAATTCTTATTTCTGGGACCAGCTGTTTGATTGTGTATAAATTACACAGACATAAACATCCATGGGCTGCCAGGGGTGCTCACAGGATGATAATTGAAAGTCGCATACTCTCATCCTGTGCTGTAGGTGCAAATTTGCTCACACATGCATGCATGCAAATGTGTCAAAATAACACTAATATTTATAATAACACTTTGCACTTCTACACTGCCTTTCATCTGTAGATCTCAGGGTACTTTGCAAGCATTCATTAATTCTCCCCACACTCCTCTGAGGGAGGTAAATATTATTATCCTCCTCTGTACAGATGAAGTAATTGAGGCAGATAAGTGATTTGCCTCAGGCCAGTTAGGGAGTGTGGGTGGAGGGCTGAGATTAAGAGCTCAGGGTTCCTAGAGATGTCCATTAGGGAAGAAGCCCAGCGGTCAAAACACAGAGGGCACTGTGGGCTGTTGGAGGGGGTTACTTTGTCCAGTGAAATCTGTCACCATGGTAGTAGAATCTGCTTATTAAACATCGACTATGTATTGAGTCCTTTACATCTGTTATTTCCTGTCCTCGTATTAAAACTAGAATTATCCCCATGGCACAGATGAGGAACTGAAATTTACAGTGGTGAAGTATCTTGTCCAAGATCACATAGCTAATAAGTGCCTGGGCTGGAATTCAAACCTCGATCTGTTTGCCTCCCAAGCTCAGGTTCTGTCACCCAGTGCACACCTCATGTTCATTTGAAAATTGCAGGGAGGCAATTTTTTCCTTTCCAAGTCTGTTCCTTCAGTCTTCAAGCCTTTATCAGTCCTGTGTACCACCAGTTTCTTTGCATTTGACTAAGTTTTGAGACTGATGCTTATAGCATGTCTGATCTGGACAGACAAGTTCTAAGCACAGGAACGGATGGCCTCTGAGGTAAGAGGTTTACATAAGTCGGAAGAGAAAACATTATTTATAATTACTTTTTGCTTTATTTTGTGTTATTTCTGGTGAATGTATCAGTTTGGCATCTCTTGACCAAATAAGAAAATAAGCCACAAATAGAAAGGGGTGGGGAGGGAATATGAATTCTCTTGGGACAGATAGATCTCCAACTGCACTGTCAGGAAAAGAGTCAATGAAAGAGCCAAAGAGCCAAAGGACTTAGACATGCAAGATGAACTAAGTTTTACTCTGGTCTTTGGTCTGCTTAGTTAGGCTGCTCTCAGGAGCTCAGCCCATTCCCAGACTTTCATAAATCAGCTCATAGTCAGAATAGTCTGTCTTAGGTGCTGGGACAGCCACACAGTCTGTGGAGTTGCCAAGGGCTTGCTGGAAAGACCTGGGAGCCTGAGGAACTGCCCGTGCGGCAAGGCGCTCAGGAAATTGTGCACCTCAGATATATACCCCCAAGGTGCCTGTTAGTCAGTGAGCTTGACCTGGGAAGCTGCCGGCCCTTGGGCAGGATTCAAAAGGACCAGCCTGGGGCCACCATTGCCCGGTTGGGGGTGAGGGTTGGGACGGGGTGGGGGTGGGGGCTGGGGGAGAGGAAGCTCCCAGGAGTCAACCAACTAGATAGAATCTGCACCCTTTGGAATTAGACTCTGAGAAGTCAGCTTTGTAGTATGATACACTTTGTAGGCAAGATAAGGAAAATCAAGTTTGAGTCACAACTCATTTGAAACTGTATTTTTCTTGGAGAAGTGAGAACTAGCTTATAAAAGTCAGTGATTGTGCAGGAATCTGAACCCAGATGACCTGTCTGTTTTGTTTGAATTCTCTTATAATTAGTTTAGTAGTGATCCCAGTGTCCCTTCCCAGCCACCCTCTCCTCACAACATCTACACCCAATTTCCACCATGCTGTTGCATATGCTTACAGCAAGACTCTAAAGAAATTACTAATTACAAATTCTGTTTGATGCAGAATCCACTTGCCTGTCACGTGTGTGCCTGTTTGTACACACACCTGGCACGCACACGTGGGATATACACCCAGGGCTAGAAGCACGGGGGCAAAGAGAGAACGTGTGCTATGTGTGTGGAATAGGATGGCCCGTTGTCCTGGTTTGCTGGGGAACGAGAAGTTTCCCGGGCTGTGGGACTTTGAGTGCTAGAGCCAAGAGAGCACAGGGTAAGCTGGGACGAGACCACCCTAGTTCATGAGGACGTTAAACTGAAGGTGAGCCAACCCACATTTTCAAGGCACATCCGATTTTTGAAATGCACTAAACTGTAACAGACACTTCCCAAAATATAAACCTAAGTCCATCTTCCACTGCCCCATGGTGTAAATTAGCAGCTACACAATTTACAAGTAGCTATAAATATTAGAAAGCCTTTAACAGAGTCCAACATTAATTTTTCTCTATCTTGAAGTCACAGAATAAGGACTTTCCTGGTGGTTTTTGTTTTTGTTTTTGTTTTTCCTGTAGGAGCGAGTGAAATAGAAAAATACCCGCGGTGTATTCCGTACTGCCATATAAACACTTTTGAAAAGTGTTAAGTGGAGGGCAGGGCTGGTAATGGGACTGTAATGGTAATGGGCTGAACGGCAGAGCCTACACCTGCTTTGAATGAATGCAGGGAGCTCTGGGAAGCTGAGGGTGCAGTGGGGAGCAGCCAGACTGGGCGATGTGCTTCCAGACCCACGCTTAGCCACATAATCATTAAAGAGCAGAAACCTCCCCTTGTAATCCTCTCGTATAGGACAGCAGGGAGTGTTAGCATATTTGAACTGCTTCACATTCCTTCTTGCCTACTTTTGAGAACATACTACATTTTAAAACTTGTTGGTTTCTTTCATGTTTTATTTGACCCTATGTAATTGCATTCCTGAAGGAATAACAGGCTCCCCTAGTGATTTACACCCTGTATTAAATGTCAGTTTTGAAGAGACACAGTTAACTGTTCGGTTTAACCTCTTGCCTTCCCTCTCTCTATTAGCTCAACACTGAATTTGAGCTCCAGCTCTTAGAACTCTCAGGGAAGGATGCAAAGATAAAAAAGGAGTTGATGCAGCAGCAATGTTGAAGCGAGCTGCTCAGCTCTAGCGGCTTTTCCCCTGTGTAGCCGGTCACCAGCCCAGACCATAAAAACACCCATTTTCTTACAGTGATTTGTACCGTCCACTTCTGTGCCAGCACGGTTGTGAGGGTGGTGATCAGAACCGCATCCTGGTCGAGCTGGGGTTCTCTTTCATATTGCCTCCCACTGCTACGGCTCTGGGGACACGAACAATTGCTCTGAACTGTGGTTCTCCCCCAACCCTGTAGGACCCAGCGAGCCATGTGTCTGAGGAAACTCTGGAAGAAGTAATCTGTCTTAGTAATTATCTAATTTCATTTTAGTTTATTTTATTTACATACTTAGCTCCTATGATGTTATTGTTGGTGAAATGTTTCATTTGCCCTTATAGATTCACTTAAAGTGATTTAACAGCTTAGTCACCTGTTGTGGATTAGTTATTGGGAAAATCTTTAAATACAGATGGACGTGATGGTATATTCCTTTATGTTTCTGTGCATTTGTGTGCTTAAAATCTAAAAGTAAGTATTTCCTGCGTTATAACTTTACAGGTAACTGAAGAATCGTTATTACTCTCAGAAGTCCAAATAAAAAATATTGGGGCAAAAGAGATTTTATGTTAAAAAGAGTTATCTGTGCAGAGCACAAAGTAAATTAGTCCTCTGCTCTGCTCTTCCCACACCCCCAGCTTTTCTGCAGCGACCACATTCTGTTGTACTTGATTGAAATGAATCTAAGCAGGGGCGCCTGGGTGGCTCCGGTGGTCGGGCATCTGACTTCATTTCAGGTCATGATCTCGGGGTCCTGGAATAGAGCTCTGTTTCAGGCTCCCCACTCAGTGATGAGTCTGCTTCTCCCTCTGCCTCTGCCCCCTGATCGTGCTCTCTCTCTCTCAAATAAATAAGTAAAATCTTTAAAAAAAAATGACTACAATGATACTAAGAAGTGAAGGAAACAGGAAGTAGCGACCATAGGGACAATCAGACTCAATTCTCTGGAATATGAAGATGGAGCCGACTGTCATCATTTTAGCACCTGAGACTTTAATCTCTGACTCCCACTCTGAGGCCACTTACAAGCCATTAGCTAAGCCATTTGACCTGGAACTCTTTGGCTACGGGGAAAAATTCAGGCTGCCTTAATGGGGTGAGAGAGTTTGTTTGACTCTGTGCATGTGTTTATCTCAGTCTTATCCCCCAAGTTCTTTATGGTGATTTATAAAATAGATAAAATAAAATAATGAAGAAATCAAGATGAAGAGGAAGAGAGGTAGGACAAGCAAGACAATCCAAGTAATGAACGTTCATGAAAGACATTAGTCAACTGTAAAGCACGATCATCCATTACTACGGCTACTGGAACTAAGAGTTACTGCAAAAACAGAATATTTAAAGGACACAAGTGCTAAATGACATTATTGTTAGAAACCATTGAGAATGGCTAAGTGTGTCTTGTGTCTCATTAAAAGTGGTGCGTATTTTCTAGTTGCTGGGTCCTGCCCAGATGGGCCTTATCTCCCAAAAGTGACAAAAGAGAAAAACCTGAAGTTCACATTTCATTCCAAAATACATCTCTCCAATAGACAGCCCTCTTAAAAAAGATTTTTATTTATTTATTTGACAGAGAGAGAGACCACGCATAAGCGGGGGGGGGGGCAGAAGAAGTGGGAGAAGCAGACTCTCTGCTGAGCAGGGAGCCACACACAGGGCTGGATCCCAGGACCCTGAGATCATGACCTGGGCCAAAAACCAAGAGTCGGACGCTTAACTAACTGAGCCACACGCATCCCTCTAATACACAGCCTTTACACTTGATTATCATTGATAGTTTTCCTTAGTGCATTACTATCATGAATACAATTATTGTTTTTATCATTATTCTTTTTTTAAAAAAATATTTTATTTTTTAATTAATCTCTACACCCAACATGGGACTGGAACATACAACCCTGGGATCAAGAGTCATATGCTCCATCAACTGAGCCAGCCAGGTGCCCCTGTTTTTATCATTATTCTTTATTATCTAATTCTGATGACTATCTTGTTACATTTATTATACTAAGAAGTCTCTGGGCCAAATATAGGATGAAAACCATATTTTATGAAGCTATAGAAAGAGCCTAGGACAATGATTTCAAAAGACCACAATAGAGTCTTCCTTGTTATTGTGCACATTAACAAAGAATTCTTGCCAGAATAAGACACGTTGTGTTTGATGACACTCGAATTTTCATCAACAAAAAAAAAATCCAGTCATGACCATTTTATAAATGTGTGCTCTAAGAAACAATCGCTGGAAACTTAAGGAAACTTGTATCCATCACCAGTAATCCCCAGACCTTTCTTTGAAGCCCTCTGACCTCAAAAACAACATCCTCAATTAGCATCATGCACAACCAACCCCCAGGTTTCAATGTGGGAAATTACCCAAGTGGCTGAGATTGCATATTGTGGAGGTTGAGATCTGGGCTCAAATCCCATCTCCTACACTTACCTGTTGTAGCCTCAGTTGTCTTACAGTAAAAATGGGGCTGGAGGAGTAACTAAAGCTGATAAAGTTGATGTAGGGATTAAACGAGGTAATTAATATATATTAAGATATTAACATGGTGTGTGTGTCTGAGTGTGTGTGCATGTGTGTGTATAGAATGAGCACTGAAAAGATATCAGTTATTGATTATGTTTATAAACACTATCTTTTTAAAAAGGATTCTATTTATTTATTTGGGAGAGAACACAAGCAGGGCAGAGGGACAGTGGGAAAGGGAGAAACAGACTCCCTGCCGTTGAGCAGGGAACCTGATGTGTGGGGAGATCCCAGGACCCTGGTATCATGACCTGAGCCGAAGGCAGATGCTTAACTGCCTGAGCCACCCAGGCACACCTAAACACTATCTTTCTATCTGTGTTAGAAGTTTCTATACTTTTTTGGAGAAGACTTTGTACCTCACTTAATGGTTTATTTCATGATATTGTAGGGCTACTAATCAATGCCAGTGTTTCAGTCCCTCTGACCCTTGGCTCTGGAATTTGAGGTGGAAATAAAAGCACGTATTAAGTACCTGGGCAAGTTTGAAGGAGTGTACCCACTCCTTCGTAAGGTAGATACTCATTTATTTCCATTCAGAAACCCCAGGTTGTCAGATATTGGATTTTCTTGGAGTGGTTTTCATAGGGCAGGGTTAGCAGTTTGCAAAACTGATCAAAGAGATATTTTTATCTTATTTTTGTTTTAATTTGCATTTTACTCATCACTGATGTGGTTGAGCATCACTTGACATGTTTATTTGGGAAGAAAATGTCATCTTCCATGAATGATCTATTTCCATCCTTTGCTGCCCACTCTTTTATTGGATAGTTTGTCCTTTTCATCATTATTATTGTTGTTTGTAAAGATTCTTTATTTTTATTATCTGTAGAATTCTCTATTTTTATTGTTTGCAAGAATTTTCTTTATGTTTATACTAATCCTTATTTAATCATATACATAAAATATCTTATTTTATATAATGATGTATCTTATAAAGGTAATTACACTAATTGCAGAAAATGCAGATAGACAAAAGAATGTTTTTTGCATAACTTCACATCAAGAAACTTCTTGATGACTATCCTTTTTAGTCCTTATCTATGCAAATACACATATGTGCATGTGTCTATATATACACATATTCTGAAGTGTATATTCCACATGTTGTTTTATAATCTGACTTTACCCCTTATCTCTATATCTTGCACGTTTCTATGTCATTAAATACTTCCCTACAATATAATTTTAGTTTCTAGGTAGAATTCCATTATATGTCTATATCATAATCTAATAATTTCCTGTTATCAGACAATTTTTTACAATTATTTAAAAAAATTAACTTGATACAAGTATAATTACTTATCTGATGTTTTTCTTTCCTACTGGACTGGTGATTTTTAAGCCTTTCTGACTATAACTCACAGTAAGTACATGGTATTCTGACTCAACACTCATCTGTGTATACTTGCTTGTGCAAACATATACAAGCGAAAAAAATGTCATGAAAATAACTCACTTTCTGGTAATTTGTATGCTATTATTTTCTGTATCATTTTAAAGAAATTAGGTCACAATCCACCAAATTTAGTTCATGACTCACAGATGAGTTTTTACCCTCTGTTTGAAAAGGGAGGAGGGGCTGCGCTTGGCACACAGGAGGTGTGGATATGTTTGTGTTGAAAGAACAGCCTCATAGCTATGTCTTCATGTACATTCATGCTGACTGCTTAGGCAGTGTATTAGGTTTCTCCAGAGAAACAGAACCAGTAGGAGATATCATACAGTTGATACTTGAACAACATGGGGTTTAGGGGCACTGACCCCCATATAGTCAAAAATCTGTACATAAATTTAACTCCCCCAGAACTTTACTAATAGCCTATTGTTGACTGAAAGCCTTACCAGTAACATAACAGTCAACTAATACATATTTTGTATGCTTTATGTATTATATACTGTATTCTTACAATAAAGTAAGCTAGAGAAAATATTATTAAGAAAATCATAGAGGAGAGAGAATATGTTTACAGTACTGTATTTATAGAAAAAAATTCATGTGAGTGGACCTGCACAGTTCAAAGCCATGTTGTTCAAGGGTCAACTGTATGTCTACTATTGGTTATATAAATATCTTATTGGTTTTAGATCTATAATATATCCAAGGAGATTTATTCTGAGGAATTGGCTCACACAACTGTGGAGGCTGGAAAGTCCCACAATCTACCATCTGTAAGCTGGACACCCAGGAAAGCTAGTGGTGCAAATTCAGTCAGCATCTGAAGGCTTGAGAACCTGAGGAACCAGTGGCAGAAGTCTCAGTCCAAAGGTAGGAAAAGATGGGATGTCCCAGCTTGATCGGTGAGGTTGAAGAAAAAGCAGGGCGAGGGGAGAATTCCTCCTTCCTCTGACTTTTGCTCTTTTCCTCTGAGGGGTCTACCTTCAGCAAACTGTACATGCCCACCTACCACACTGGGGAGGGCAATCTAGATTTCTGTACTTACCAATTCAAATGTAATCTTCCCCTGGAACACCCTCATGGACACACCCAGAAGTGATGTTTAATCTGGGCACCCTGTCGTCCCTCAAACTGACACGCAAAATCAACCATCACAGGTTATATAGCATAAACTCCAGGGACTTTAGTCAGACCGCATGAGTTCAAATGCAGACTCCACCATATACTAGCTGGTGGCCATGGACAAGTTTCTTAACCTCACTGTGTCTCATTTCCTCACCTGTAAAATAATAGTGCATATCTCAAAAGATTGTTCTCAAGATCAAATGAGTTAATTTTTTAAGCACTTAAAACAGTAAGCAATATGTTTTTAAGTAAATAAATGGGAAATTCCTGGAAACTAAATGGTTGGATCAAAGGGTATATAAAAAACATAATACTTTTTTTAGATGTATTTATTTATTTAAGAGGGAGCGCTCACGCCCATGAGCAGGGGGAGGGGCAGAAGGAGAGGGAGAGAATCTCAAGCAGACTCCCTGCTGAGTGTAGAGCCCTACACACAGTTCTATCTCACCACCCTGGGTTCATGGCTGGAGCTGAAACCAAGAGTTGGACACTCAACTGACTGAGCCACCCATGAGCCCCAAAACATAAGACTTTTTAAATATACTGCTATACCTATTGATATAAATATATTGATATACCTATGCTTGTCTCTTCTGCCCTTTCCAAAGTCTGAACCAACCTTTATTCCCAGCAGCCATAACAGACTTGTAGAAGTAGTGTACTAAGGTATTGTTCACTGCTCTTCACTTACCTGAAGATGTGTTGTGGTGGTTAAGAGTTAGCAGGGTGGTGACTCTTTCAAGTAGTAGGTGGAAGGAAATAACGGCCAGTTTTTCAAGGACAGAGACCCTCCAGAGGATGCTCACCCACACTTGGCAGAACTCTGGCAGAATCAGGGAAGGCAAAATGTCAGGAGGGGTAGGAAGACCTAGTAGATGCTTGGGTCATAATTAGAAGCTTAGAGTCCCAGGCCGGCATCCTTCCCTCGGACATATATTTCCCACCACTACCCTTGCCACTCTGCGACTTCCTTCTAGCTCTGAAACCCTGTCTCAAATCTGCAAGTAAGCACCTAAGTCCTACTTATAGTATGTGACAGGTATCTTTTCCCAACAGCTGAGTAGTTTTGTCAAAATTGGGTGTCCACCTAAACTGCACATGTGAGTGCATGCATATGCACACACGTGTGCACAGAGCCAGTAGCTTTCTGTTTTAGCATTTGGGGAAGTATATAGACAACTCTTGCCCCATCTTGTCTACAAAGTCTCCCCTAACAACTGTAGCGTAGGTAGATTGCTCCATCCTCTGAAGTCCCACACCAATTCTAGGCACTATCTCAGTATTTAGTACTTAATTATATGTCCTCTAGTTCTAGAAATGGCTCAGGGTGGTGGTTGTTTCCCCCAGCCACAGTGTAACTTGTTTGAAATCAACCACCATGTCTTTATATTTCTTTTGGATCTCTCACTGGCTTGGCTCATAGTGGGTTATTAGTAAGTAGTCAATGACTGATTGATCCAAGTGTGAACTGCATGGAATTTTCTCTCAAATGAAATTACATGAAGAAAGATAAATTTTCCAATTTTCACAAACTGAATTAAATCTGGATCAAATATTGAAATATTAAAAATTAAGCTAGTAGAATAAAATATGATTAAATTTATTTATAATCCTGGAATGAATGACATGAGCCCAGCCTTTCTAAATAGGACACAAGGCCAGAAGCCATGAAAGGAAGAAAAGATGGATACACTTGATAACATTAAACAAAATTAAAGCTTCTCTATGAAAAAGACCTTTCTAATGTATGAGGCACATGTACAGGTCAAGAAGATGTTGAAAATTCCTCCACCTAACCCCCAAATTGTAAGAGGGTGGGAAATGGGCAAATTTCCCTTTCTGACCTTTGTTCTTCACTCATCCACAAAAGATTATTTCACCTCACTTAAGATCTTGATGTTGCTCCCTCTTCAAATTCTGTCTTCATAGGTATGTCTTCCTCCTTTCTTCACTTCTCTCTATTGATCTTCACACTCTGATTCTTGAAAATGCAAAAAGTGAGGGGCTTTGTGGTGGTGTTGTAGGAAAAGAATAGCTTTCCTTGAACTTGCAACCGTTGGCAGAGTTAGTATTAAACAAGTGACTCTCGATGGGCACAGCAGGCACTTAACGATGTGTTAGAGTAGCAGACACAACAGTTGTCAGAGGCTCATGCTGGCTAAAACGAGGGTGGCTAACCTTTCCCCAAGGGGGCTGCTCTACCCCACAGTCTGTATATTAGGTGATCCATTAGGTGACCCAGTGTACTATAACACCACAATCTTAGAAAACTTGGAACATCAGAAATTTTGTGCAGCACCTCATTTTAGGGTGAAGAAATGCAGGAGAAAATCATGTACCAATTTTTACTTGTGTGTTTATTTTCTGGCTCTGATTTTATTTGGAACAACAGAATCAACCCAGGAATATATATTTTTTTCTTAGTGCTCAGTGAAAATGAATCTTACTAATGTTGCCAAACAATTGAAAAAGGGCTACTGTTCAGAGAGAAGATGCTCGAGACAGAGGAGGAGGGAGAGGTGAATAGATAAGCTGTGTTGGATGGTAGTTTTGAGGATATCGTGAGGATGACATGTAAATAAGGAAGTCACTGAAATTGATCTAAGTTCATTTAGCTTGTTTGGGGACACATTAAAAAGTATCGTTGTTTATCAAGCGGAAAAGGAAAGTTGATAGCAAAGAGAAGTTTATCTTCTGTAAAGTGTAAACCATTACAAAGAATAAAGAGGAATTAAAACTATCTGGTTAAAGTACCTTTAGAAGTGCCAAAGTCCTGACATTCTGATCATTTCAAAGAGCACTGAAAATACAGAAACATGCAAAAAGGGATGCCTTTTTGTCCCTTTAGGGTTCCTTTAACTTATTCTGGAAATGAAGTTTTCTCAAACATTTTTATTTAGGAAATTTGGAAAAGAGGTTTTTTTTTTTCATTGTAAACATTGCTTGGTTTTTTTTTTTTAAGATTTTATTTATTTATTTCACAGAGGGAGAGAGATCACAAGGAGGCAGAGAGGCAGGCAGAGAGAGAGGGGGAAGCAGGCTCCCCGCTGAGCAGGGAGCCTGATGCGGGCCTCGATCCCAGGACCCTGAGATCATGACCTGAGCCAAAAGCAGAGGCTTTAACCCACTGAGCCACCCAGGCGCCCACATTGCCTGTTTTGTTTCCATTCATCTCTATGCAAGATGAAAGGCAATATGTATATATATCATTTTGTCCATGGATATGGAAGATTTAAATATAATAGAATTCCAGTTTGCTAAAGAAACAGACCCAAGCATGACAAATCATATGATTAGTCTCAGGTAGAATGCAGGAATAAACCTCCTAAATCCAAGGCAGTTTCTTCATTGCCAGAGTGAGCTTCCAGGCCACAGGTCAATCAGTTCATTAATGGTTGTTTCCAAAGGGTTCCATTCAATCTGGTTAATGTAAATACTCTATTATTTTTACTACTTGGAAAGTAAATATATTAATACTGAAAAATATAAGTCATCATCTCTATTTGGTAATATTAAAATACTTCTCTATGACATTATGTCAATTGGGGAAAATGTGAGATTCCTTTGCAAGTGAGAGAAATACCTTAAAGATATGAATTTTACTGAATCATTAAGAGGGGCAAATACATGAAAGGAAAAAATGAAATACAAGCCAATGGGAAATGCATCTTTAGAGGAATGGATAAAGTTAATGGTGTTATTTGCTTATAAAAATGTTGCTGAGAGGAGTCAAGTGACTGTTTTGATTGACTTGGGAGGGTATCATAGTTGGAGGGAGATTTTAGCACCTGGTAGAAGAATAAGGGAGGAATAGTTGGTGGATTCTTCAGGACTCGTGGCCACTAAATGCTTTGTGACTGAGTTTTTAAGTATAAGTGGGAGGCTATTTTTAAAATACAAGCAGTTGCTTAAAACATTCTCTCTCTCTCTCCCCCTCTCTTTTGAAGATAGTTTTAATATTAGTGTGAAAATTTGCTCATGGACAAATATGCCTTGGTGTCTATAGCCACAAGTTAAGCCACAGTTGTACCTGGGAGAATTCCACCTTATAGCATAAAAGGAGATAAACATATCCTGTGTATGCTGGGCATTTAGACTAGCAAGCTGGTTCTCATCTTCCAAGCTTCTTTTATCATCATATTAAAGTATAGGACTAAGTAGTTGACAAATTTAAGAGCAGGACTGGAGTATGACCTGGATGTGGGGCCGCTTTAGCAAAAAGTTTAAGAGGACAAGAGTTTCTCTTGTCCTGCTCAAGAAGCTCAAGTCAAACCTGATACTTCTGCTATTTGGCCTACATACCCATTTATACAGTTACAGTAAAATACTTGTTGACAACATTCACTACTTACTCTAGGGCAGGTGTTCCTCACCAGGGATCTAGAGACTCTTAAAGGATTCAGTGAATTCTCTGAAATTATATGCAAAATTTGATGTGTAGATGAGCATATGTGTTTTTCTAGGGTGTTGTTCATCAAGTTCTCAAAGGGGCTCTGGTCCCAAAACAAAAATAAGAACTGCTTCTCTAGAAGGGAAAATTTCTTCAGGATTTTCCCAATGAGCAAAATTCAATAATTCCTGGCTATCTTTTCTCAGAAGAATAAAGTTAAACAAGTTAAAACGTCACTGTATTTTCCTTTTTATATGGAAGAGTATTTTTATTTATCCAGATTTAATCTTCCTGTGTTTAAAAATAAGTATGTGTTAGTTCATTGATTATAAATGAAATTTAAACATTCTATTCAAATGAAATTACATTTCATACTGCAATATTCTATTTAAATTCTAGCTATTTTAACCAAAATATTTCAAAGACCATCTGAGCAAGAAACAAAATTATAGCTTTCTCCGAACCCCTTCTTAGGAAACACAAAATGATCAAACTCTTCATCACTGAAAAGTAATTAGGACTCTTAGTCAATCACTTAAAAAGTTTAAAAAATAGAGGCATAAATAACCAGTCAATGTAAGAGATAAAATGGAAAAATAAAAATGCTCAATTAAACCCAGTGAAGGCAGAAAAGGAGGACATAGAAACTAAGAACTAGTATCCTAGAGAGAAAACAGCTAGCAAGATGGTAGAATTCAATGTGATGATACCAACAATCACTTTAAATGTGAATGATCTAAACATACCAGTTAAAAGTCAGAGATTTATTTTATTTTTTTAAACATGTTATTTATTTATTTGAGAGAGAGAGAGAGAGAGCAAGAGAGAGAGACAGAGGGCACGAGCAGGGGGAGAGAGAGAAGCACACTCCCCACTGAACAGGAAGCTGAATGCAGGGCTTGATCCCAGGACCCTGGGATCATGACCTGAGCCAAAGGCAGATGCTTAACCAACTGAGCCACCCAGGCGCCCCATAAGACAGAGATTTAGATTGAGTAAAATAGCAAGACCCAATTACATACCATTTATAACAAAACCACTTTAAATGTAAAGACCAAGATTAAGAGTAAAAAAATGGAGAAAGGTATAACATGAAAATATTAACTAAAGGGAAGCTGGAGTAATTATACTAATTTCAGACAAAGTCGACTGCAGAACCACAAAGATTATCAGGGGTAAAGAAGGACATTTCATAATAATAAAGAAGTCAATTTTCTAAGAAGTCATAATCCTAAATGCATATGCATCTAGTAGTAAAGCTTTGATATGCATGAGGCAAAAACTGACAGAAGTAAATAAATAAATACACAAATACGCAGTTGTAACTACAGACTTCATACGCCTCTCTAAGTAACTGATATAACAGACGAAAATGAATAAGGATTTAAAGATTTATTCATTTATTTTAGAGAGAGAAAGAGAGAGCTGGGGGAGGAGCAAAGGGAGAGGGAGACAGAGAATCTCAATCAGACTATCAATGAGGGACTCAGTCTTACAACCCTGAGATCATGACTTGAACTGAAATCAAGAGTCAGATGCTTAACTGACTGGGCCACCCATGCACCCCAAAATGAATAAGGATTTAGATGACCTAAACAGCACTAGCGAGCAGCTGGACCTTGCTGACTCTTATAGACCACTGCATCAAACAGCAGTGGAATACATATTCTCTAGTGCACATGAAACACTCACCAACATAACACCAACATAATACCCTGAGCCATAAAGCAAACCTTAATAAAGTTAAAAGACCAGAAATCACACAGAATATGTTCTCAGACCACAATGGAACTCAACTAGAAATCTATAGTAGAACGATGTTTGGGAATTAAACAGCACGCTTCTAAGTAACCCTTGGGTCAGGGAGGAAGTCTCAGGGGAAATTGAAAGCACATCTGCGTGAAGCTGGGACGTGTGTGGTGTAAGGGAAGTTGGCATGGCTGGCCGGTGAGATGGAAGCAGGGGCCAAGCCCTCAGGCCCCTCCGAGAAGGAATGCCTTGAGATGTAGGGATGGAGTTCAAGCAAAGGGGGTGTTGTGGGTGTGGGTTGGGCACCGGGCTGGCAGAACAGTGCATGGAGAACATTTGGGGCCCCTGTGGTATTGTTCCCAGTGCTCCTGCCCAGCTTTTCTTCCTCTAACTGTTCTGCTTTGATAAGTGCAGTGATTTCCTTGGGCGAGATGCAGACACAAACTCAAAGGGCACAGCACAGATGCCATAGAACACTCAAATCTCAGCTCTTTGCTTTTGATCTCTTTCCTTCAGCCCTCAGAGTATCTCATACTCTCCTTTCCCCATTATAATCAAATCCTGAAAATTAGAGAAGTATGGTTTCTTTACTACACGGCATGCACTATAGTAAGCATTTTGTAAACGTTCTTTCATTCAGTCCTCACAAAACCCCTTGTCAGGGAGTTATTCTCCTCTCTTTCACAGGGGCGTCAACTGAGGCGCAGAGAGATTCAGTAGGCACACGGCTGGCAAGGACTTGACTCCAATGTCGTGTGATTGCTGAGACCCTCGGTGCCTGTGACGTGCTCCTTCCCCCGTGGGTGCTCACTTCCTGCCGTTAACGCGGCACTTCTGAGTGTCGAAGAACACAAAGGCCTGAGGGGACCTGAATGAGAAGCTTTTGCCTTCCTTGGGCAGAAATTTAGAGCATTCAGAACGCTCAAGGAGTGACTGGCAGGAGTTGGGGCAGCAGTCATATTTAGGCAGAATCATTCTACCAGCATTTATAGTGTCTTCACTAAGGTAGGTCTAGGTTTAAAAACTCACAGTCAAGGCCTTCTCGTTTGACTCTAGCCCAGTGGGGCTTGGGACAGGACACCAGCAGCAAGGAGGAAAAACTCCCTTTAGACACACCTTCTTCAGGTTGGGATTTCTGCGACTTCCCATAAAATATTGGGATTAAAGGGAAAAATGAATCATTTAAAAAATCTATATTCATTCTTCTCACCAGACAATAGAAATATTAAAGAAAAATAAGGATACTAAACTGGATAGGAAAATATTTATGTAGACAGAAAAAGTAAAGGGTAGGTTGTTGGTGGCATAAAATATAAATGTGTGTACATTTCAGCATGGTGTTTGAGCTTTCCGCCCCTGGGATAAAACAGCCAGGATCCAAACCTGCTTCTGCTGCCTACTGGCTGTGTGGCCTTGGGGTTCTGTTGCTTTACCTCTCTTTGACTCAATTTCCTTACCTTAGAAATGAGGATAATAAACACAGGGCTAGTGTGAGGACTAAATAAAAAATATATATATATACATATAAATAAATATATTAAATATATATATATAAAGTGTTCAGTACATGTCTAGTTATGGCTTTACGTCCAGCACTATCACAGAATTAAAAACATATATGAGATCGTTCAAGACCCAAAGAAATGAGGCTCAAAACATTTAGCTTCCTTTCAGATCCTGATCAGTTGCACTTTGGTGAACTTCCTAAGACAATAATTTTTCCTCTTTCCAAGCTTTGGGTAAACTACTAGTTTAGCATTCGTTACATTTTGAGAAGTGGATACTTACTTGGGTAGCTGTCTCATGGGCTGTCCATGGTTGGAACTCTGAGGGCAGGAAGAGGGTCCTGCTCATCTGTCGCCAGGACCCTCCCCACCTTAGCCACAAACACAAACAGCACCTAGGATATGGTGCCTGGGACTTAGCTGGTCCTCAATAAATGTATGTTAAATTGAACTGAATTGAATTGAAATGCAAAGACGGGCCCACTCAGGAGAAAAGAGACAGCTAGAGGAAAAGCAGGGTTTTCTGCCATTGGTCCCGTAGAAGCAGGACTGTCGCTCTCTTCCTACGCATTTGAATGAAAGGCGATCAGCACTGAAAGCAGGTTTGAGCACAAGTGAGCTAATTGAGGCCAGGTGGGGACAAGTAATCTTTTACAAAATATGGACTGGGAAGGCTGCTAACTTCAGGAATTCTGGCCCACCAGGTTTTAGTCTGTATCAGGCTCAGAGATCCCTGAGAAGCTTTTGCAACTTTACTTGTGCAAATTAGTGTGAGCTAAAGGAAACTTTCCATAGACTCTATTGTGATGCCCTAGTCAGAAGTTCATTAAGTTCATAGGGGTCAAATTTGACAAGAGTATGTCTAGCTTTGTTCTCTGGAAGCCTAAGCAAAGTCATGGAAACCAGAGGCAATTAGTGCTATTGCCATGAATCCAGAGGGATTGGCCTGAGAGTATTATTTGTTCTTCCAGGGAGGCACACACTGCTTGCACAACACTCTCTCAAACACACACACTCAGTCGCTCTCAAACAATCCCATGAACTCCTAAACCCTCAGACACGCACGCATGCACACACGCACACTTTTCTAGTAATCATTTCAGAAACTGCATTCATAGAGCCCTTGAGCAGCAGCTGGTAGTGTGGGATCCAGAAGCTGGCTTCTTTTTTGTATATAGTCTCCAGGGCTGAGTGTTGCAGTGTTTGGCTACCGAACTAATAGTTCTCACCTTTACATTCATCTGTCAAAATCTCCTGTGGAGTGTTTAAAAACAAAATTCCTGGGCCGTGCACCTTTCAAAATTCTGACTCAACAGGTCTGGGGCAGAGTCTAAGAATCTGCATTTGGCAGACAAGTCAATAAGGGGCCACCCAAAATGAATCACACTTTGAATAATGATTTTCTGAGGACTTGTGGATACTTTTATTTTTAAAGATTTATTTATTAGAGAGAGACCAAGAGAGAAAATGGGAGGGGGAGGACCCGAGGGAGAGGGAAAGAGAGTCTCAAACAGACTCCACATTGAACGTAGAGCCAACAAGGGATTTGATCTCACAACCCTCAGATCATGACCTGAGCCAAAGCTAAGAGTCAGACACTTAACCAACTCTGCTACCCAGGTGCTCCCTGTGGATACTAAGGTCTGATAAGTCTACCCTCCATCTTGGTGTTGAGTGAATGAGACCAGTGAGACCTTAGTGGTAGCCTGGTTGACCTTTTCTGGGATGTTCCAGCGTGCTTCCCTTCCATGTTAACGTCACAAGAAAGGCTGTATTTAAGAGTGGGTCATCAAACACAGTTCTACCTGAAATGAGCCCACTCTCTTACTCTAGGTGTTCACACCTAGTGTCTCATTTTCTCTTGGAAGAAATGGCACTTGAACCCAAATCTTTTGATGATGTTAAACCCAGTGTGTTTCACTGAACCACAGTTGTCTTCACTGGGTGACCAGAAGTCTCATAAAATGAAATTTTTGTGTCAGGTAATATTAAAAATATTTATCAACCAGTAAAACAGGTGCAGGCCCCCTCAGAACCCATGCAGATGAGTGCTCCCCATCGGACTCTGTGACCCCACCCACTAGTAATAGTAAAGACCCTTCAAGATGTTATCACTTGGGACTCAGGCCCCTAATTAGGGCTAGAAGAGAGAAGCAGGAAATTACCTGCTTTCACCCAAATTCCAGGACACATGACAGGAAATAGGAAATGATGACTAAAAGATGCATGTTCACTCTTTTATTGAAATAGAGTAGAAGGACTGAAATATTGGGTTGGTTTCCATGGAAACGGTGACAGACTTTTCCCGCCTCCAAACTACAGCTCAGACCCATGATCTAACAAGTGTTCCTATATTTATGAGGGGTCACAGTATTAAAAATCATGACTGTCCTACAAATTTGTGAGAAATGCTGGCCAAATCTCAGGCATCGTTTGGTGGTCACTACTGTGCTTTACTATCTCACGGGGTAGCTGAAAAGTCACCAGGAGAAGCTTATTTCCTTTCTATAAAGAATCATCCCCTTCTGGGCTCAGCTGCAGACACCTGGGATGATGAGATTGCGGGGGGTGCGGGGGGTGTCTAGCAAGGTGACTCCCTAAGTCCCAACTAACCTCACAGTCTGGCTTGGATCCCATGCAGGTCAGCTGTCCTCTGACCCTCTGTCAGGGCCTGTACGAAGCCCCACGTGGGTAGAGGTGGAATTTCTCTGCAGATGGCAGTTTAGGAAAAGCTCTAGTCAGCTGCAGGCTTCCTTCTTTTTCTTCTCCAGCTTCACATTCCCATCTGGTGGGCATCTTACCTATTCTGTCCTGAGTTTTCATACTTCATATTTAATCCTCTTAAATGCACAACTCATGAAGTTGAACTTTCACTTTTGATAGAAGTTTCTAGCCGTTCCCTTTTTCTTCTTTTTTTTTGTACAGCCATTTAACTGTGGAGCGTTATTGTCCTAAGTGCTCTATTTCTGACTTGAAATGATTTCCAATTTTAAATAACATTCTGATTTAAAATTCCACATGTAACCCAACAATGCCTAACAACCATGCCCACAAAGTATTTAATGTAATTAGAAAATATTTTATTCTGGCTTCACTTCCCTTAAAGCATTCCAATATCACTCATTCAAGGAGCTAAAATAGAAGCTTGATCTCAGAATTAATTGGAGATTAACACGGAATCTTAATTTTAAATGTATCAAAGGAAAGAAAACAACGGAGACCCCAGTGTACATCAAAGGCTAATTCTCTCTGGCCCACACAATGGCTCTGTGGAGGCCTAATCTCTCACCACACCCCGGGGCTGCCATGGCTACCGCACCCCAGAAGCCACAACATCTTCAGTGCCCTTCCCTCACGCAAGGAACTCTCCTGGCGGCACACCGTGGCTGGGATTGAATTCATCACAGCTATCTACAAACTCTCAGAAGCTTGTTACGCACCAACAGAAACTCTCCGGCAAGTCAGTAAGCGGCCTCTCTGGCAGTCATTGGTGACCTGCCTTCTGGTGGCTTCTCACTGAATGCATTCAAAGTTGGGCAAGGAGGCCAGCTCAGCCTCTGCCTTGCTTGCAACCTCTGCAATGGGAGAAGCCCTCAAGGCCCTGGGGCCCTAGGCCACAGGGATGAATGAGAGGCCAAGAACAAGGTGGGAGAGAATTCAGAGTCCAACACCAGCTGCATCCAGGTTCAAAGTGGTGTCAAATGTCAGCCCTTTGCAGCTAGGTGATCCCTATACACATACCTTCTTCTCCTAGGCAAGGTCTCACGTGCATTTTTCCTTTTTTCACTTATTTGAAAACCTTGCAATGCAGAGGAAGGGATTATGTGCTTGGGAGTGTTTCATTTTCAGATGTTTTTGCACATAGCTTTTTGCCTCCCACCAACAATTCAGTCACCCATAGTGAGTTTCACTAGCAAAAAGTTTTTCATTTAAAATTTGAATAAACACGATAAAATCAAAAGATTCTGCATGCCTAATTCTGAAAGAGAGAATTCTGGATAAAGTAACCATCTTTTGGTTGAACCAGATGAACCGGAACTTCATCATCTGAACCTTACATCAACCTGCATATAATTTGGGACTTCGGTAGGGGAGTGATATTTAGGGGTTGGATGTAAATGTTTTAGGTGTATCTTACTTTCTGACCACACTTACTAAAAAGGGTATTCCTTCTGCTACCTCTCCCCATTCTCTTCTCTTTTTCTTTTCCTGATAAGTGTAACTAAAACAAAATTTTTAAATTATCCTCAGTACAACTCTTGAATCGCCTTTTCTCCAGTGCTCTCTGCTCTGAGTTTCCAAATATTAAACCTCAAGTGGCTTCCTCTGAAGTATAGACTGGGGATCCCGGCAGCGGAGTGTCTGTTGTGGAGATCCTCGGTACTGGTTTTTAAAACACCTCTCACGGGTAACCTTCCCCTTGCAAGGGCAAAAGTGATTACTGGGCAGCAAAGGAGGCTAAATCCTCCACTCGGGGGACAGCCAGTTCCAACGGACACCCCTCCTTCCCCATGCTGGAAATGGTTTTTTATCTCTAAGAGTTTTTAGCTCGAACTGATAAACAAAAATATGTTGCGAGTGAGTGTTTTCCCGGGTATAGTGTATCCCTCAAAGCATTTTTCTGAAGAAGGAAATGTTAAGCTCTTGATAAATGAAAAATAAACTCTTGTTCTCCAAGATAAATCATTACAACGAAAACTTTCTCTAACCTAAAAATCTAATGCTAATCTTTGGCTTTGCATGGTAGTTTCTCTAAACCGTTGAATGCAGCCCTGGTTTCTCAGACCTTGTTTTGGTAAAGGACAAGAGAGCATCTCCCAGGGATGTGTGATCACCCTATCCTCTTACTGCAACCACGGGAATTTTAACCTCTCTAAGCAGTGGCATGTAAGTCTTGAGGACACCCAGAAGCCTGCCCCAGGCTTTAAACATTCTCAGTTAGAAAGAAGAAAAAGAAAGAAAGGAAAAGAAAGGCCAGCTAGGGTATCAACAAGGCAGAAATAGAATAAGCCAGGTAGTTCCATTCTGATAAGGTTGGAGATCCTCTGCGAATCAGGTAAACTGACCTGCAAACAAGTGCCCTTGCTTGGGCAGCGGCGGCCTCTCCTGTTCTGGGCTCTGTATCTCGGGCATTCATTCAATGAGCACAGTCAATGGCAAGCAAAGGTAGAGATAGGCTCTTCCCCAGCTTCTCTGAGCAATGAGGTTATTCTTCCACTTTTACAAACATTTTTAACCCACTGAGCCACCCAGGCGCCCATAATTTTTAATCACATCTTCTTACCTTTCCTTTGTGCATCAAAAAGAGTTTCTCTAAAACTGAATTATAACCATCTAGGTTATAATGACTATGTCATAAAAACTGGAATCATCAATTTTGAGAGGATTTTATCGCCAACACTTTATAGCTCTTGATTGACATGAAATAATAGACATAAGGAATGCTTGACCTCTGAAATGACACCCCGACCCCTGCCAAAGGAAAGCCCACTTAAAAAAAAAAAAAGAAAAAAGATTGTAGGAAAATGTTGTTCAGACCAAAAAGTCAGAATGCAGAAAGTTATTCCTTTATTAAGACTCTGCAAATTGGTCTTATTTTAAACCCTTTTATAATAAAGCCCATATGTCAGAGTAATAATGTCAAAACCCTTAAACTACACTGGAAAATTGAAAAGGTAATGGTAAATGAAAGATTTTATTCAAGGAGTTTTTTTGTTTTGTTTTTGCATTTTGCTGGAAGTGCTGCCTATTAAAAAAACATAAATAAGTAAAACAAAAGTATACTGGTATATCTAGTTTTAACTTTGTAAGACAGTTCTGACTATTTTACTTTATGACTTTTGTCATTTTCAAATTAAATGAGGTTTTCATATAATATCAATTATAAAAAGAATGCAAAAACAAAAGTTAAGAAGAGCATATGCCTAGAGTTAAGGAGTCCTTGACCTTAAGTGGTACAATTGCAGTTCATGTTTTTTACTTACATTTTTTAGTTTTCAAAATTTTTCAATTTTTTTATAGTTAGTATTTATGACTTTTAAAATTTAATGTAATATTTTTAAAGTGTAAAAAGATTTCTATCATGTTATTTCATTCTTGGGTTTTTTTTTAAGATTTTATTTATTTATTAGAGAGAGAGAGCATGCGCACAAGAGTGCACATGTAAGCTGGGGGAGGGGGAGAGGGGAAGGGAGAGGAACAAGCCCATTTAATGCTCAGCTTGGAGCCACCTGGGCTCATCTCTTGACTCTGAGATCTAGACCCGAGCTGACATCAAGAGTCCACTGTCGAACTGAGTCACCCAGGCACCCCTCATTCTTGGGTGTTTGGAATGAGAAATTTTAAACCATCTTTCCCCTTCTTATCCCTCTGCTAATCTCTGGACTGAGTTCCTCCTTGGGCTGCTTTTTTTCCTCCTCTCATTTCCCATCCTTCTCTTTCTCCTTCTGCAGTCAGCATCCCCAGCTTGGGAATGAAGTGTGTGCCTAACCCTAGGAGGCTTTTATGGAAAAGGGGCCAAAAGGAGAAGGAGACGGGTCCTGTCTGGGCCAGCAAAGCTCCAATGCTATTTCAGAGTTGAAGGGTTGAGACCAACTGCATCACCTTACAGAGGAAGGAACTAGGGTTGACAGTGGAGTGTCTGGCTCAAGGTCACACCACCAGTTTGGGGCAGAGTAAAAATTAGAACCCAGGACTAGTCACTGGGACCTGTGAAAGGCTGGAACCTGCGAAAGGGTATGGAAAGCAGCAAACGCAGAGGCATACAAGGAATGGTGAAGACATCTAATGTGTGAAGGAGGCTGGATTTTTCTAGAGAGTACTGCTGACTGGGGTTTGAGGTGTGTGTGTGTGTGTGTGTGTGTGTGTGTGTGTGTGTGTGTGTGTGTTTCATTTCCCCACCTTAGAGAGAGATATAAGCACAGAGAAATGTCTCTCTGCTGTAAGAAACACAGCAGTGTCCAAGCAAGAGAAACAGAGACTGACCCATAACCGCAGGGTCACCGGAAGCAGAGGAGCTCTAGCCACCACATTTCAAGGGCGCTGCGCCTTCAGCTGTTATTTCCATGGAACAATCTTCTTATCTGACAAGAGAAGTGAAACATTAAGATGCTTGTGTGAAATTTCCCAGTTTTAAAATGTTGATACAAATGTTTAAAAATATTATTTAAGCCAGGCAAAATATGGCAGAACTTTGCAACCCTTGATGCCAAATGTGAGAACAGGGCAGAGCTGCCTCAGGATCTTAGAGTGAAGATAAACGTTCTGTGACCTGTGACAAAAGAAGGGTGGGCAACTGCTGCTGATGGTTGATCTCGGAATGAAGTAGCAGCAACACATACGATCAGCACAGGGGCATACTTGGACAGTGGGCATTCTTGGCAACTGCTCTTTCTATGTTTTTCATATCCTCCCGGTTTTTTTTCCCCCTTTATATTAAAAACAAGATGAAAATTGCTCCATTCTTGGCTTACAACACACAAACTCTCTGTAACCCCTGGTAGAAAGCTGTGGCAGTACATTGGGATCTACTTGGATCTAGGTGTGGAAACTTGAATATAACACACAATGTCCCCCAAATGTGTGTGCTTCTACTCTGAAGCCTACAGAAGGGGTCCTTCTTGCCAGGTATGGGAGTCTGGTTCTGTTTTCCTCCCACCTTCACTTAGAAAAAAGGAAACCCTCTCCACATCACAGAGCTTATGTATTCATTTTATATGCCTAAAAATTGACAAAGACCACGCTATCACATTCCCTTTGAAATCAACTCATAAGAAAAGGCATTGTTTAATGTACCACTCAACATCAAATTACGTGAACTTCAGAAAGCCCTGGTGAACATTTGAATTCATATGTGCTCTTGAGAACAAACCATCCTGAAGGAAACAGATGGCTCTAGAGTCTTTGTTTCTCTTGCCAAAACATTCCAGTGGAGCACCACAGAACCATATTGGGTGGTTTGGGAACCTGGATAAATTCTGTGAGAAAATTTAGAGTTCTTCTTTTGTTTTGAATATTCTACCATTTTTTAAAGAAGCAGCAGTTGAATTTACAGTCATTTGTAAATTCAGTTGCTTTTACATCTTCAAATCAAAAAATTATATGCCCTTTCAGTGTTTGCAGGGTTTGTTCTTTAGCACAAGAACAATCTTTTTGAACAAACTTGGATCTTGTACTAAAGAGTGTGACAATTTTACTAATGTCTTGCATGTAATAAATACTCAGTAATCAGTACTTGTTACGTATGATTACATGTTGAGCCTACTTGACAAATGGTCACAGCATAATAGAAGGCAGTGGAAAATAGCTATGCATAGTGCATTCAGGGAAGTTTTCCCACCCTTCAGAACGAAGGGAGGTGCCAACTTCTTCATGACTGTTTCCAGAAACATTTAAGCATTGTCCCAGCCTACTGCTTGCTGTTGCTGTTTTACAGAATTTAGTTTACCATTTATTATACCAGCTTTATATGAGAGGTTTTTCTTCCTTTTTTAAGAACCACTGTTTAGACTGACTAAAGATTTATGCTCACCACCACTGTCCACTCTGGGCTTCATTGTCTCTGGCCTTCATTGTCTCTGGCCTTCATTGTCTCTGGTCATTGTCATTGGCCGCCCTCTGGAATTCCTGTTTCGTACAGTCTACTCCAGCACACCACTGCGGTCTCTGTGAAATGTCAGGCTAATCCTGGCCTGTGACCCACGAGATAACAAGAGCTGTTGAGCACTGACTGTGCCTGGCATTGTGTGAAGCACCTTCTATTCATCATCTCATTTAATCTTTGTAACCATCCCACAGGGTAATCTCCATTTTACAGAGAAGCAGAGGGAGGCTCAGAGAGGTTAAGTAAATTGTGCAAGTTAATTGTAGATTACATTTTGGGCTTCATTCATCCATTTAATTACACATACTCTCCCCACCTGCAGCCACAGCAGCATGATGGCAGAATGCACTGAGCATGGTGACACCTCTGTCACACGCTGTCTTCCCTGTCTGGGAGGCTCTCGCTCACTTGGCATTCAAGGGAATTCTCTCCACTGTGAACTCTTCCAGATATCCTTCCAGCTCTCCACTTGGTCCTGACACTTCTCCAGCATGCCTCTGTCACCTATTACTTTGCTATTATTGTATGTTTATCTATCTTTCTCTTTTATCAGATGTCATGAGGGCTGGGACTTATCTGTATTGAATTTGTGTTCATTTGCACAAAGCCTGGGAAATAATAAGCACTCAATAAATCTTTCTAAAATGGGTGAATTCTGAGGTCCTCAAGAGTGCCTTACTGATCTTTATATCCCCCAAATGAAGTTGCAGTACCAGGAGGTCAACCAGGAAGGGTCAGACTGACAGAGAGGCAGTTTCAGTGGTCTGGGCATTTGGGATGTCACAAGCCATGGGGAAGAGAATCAGTAGACAGAGATGCTAAACCTGGAGATAGAGGAAACCAGCTGGGGGCCAGCTGGACAAGAGGAGGTTGGATATGGAACAAGTAGAGATGGGGTGATGTGTTAGTCAGGGTACTCCAGAGAAACAGAGACAAATATAAAAAAAAAATTTATTATGAGGAGTTATGGCTCACAAGATTATGGAAGTTAGAAGTCTCAAGATCTTCAGTCAGCAAAGCTGGAAACCCAGAAGAGCCCATGGTACGGATAGTTCAGTCTGAATGTCAGCAGACTCGAGACCCAAGAAGAGTCAGTGTTTCAGTCTGAGGACAAAATATCAGGAACAAAACTGATGCCCCAACTCAGAGACGCTCAGGTAGGAGGAATTCCCTCTTACTTGTGGGAGGGTCAGTCTCTTTGTTCTGTTTAGTCCATCAACTGATTTGGATGGGACCCACCCATATTGGGGAGAGCAATCTGCTTTAGTCAGTCTACCAATTCAAATATTAATCTCATCCAGAAACACCCTCACAGACAAATCCAGAAAAATGCTTATTCAAATATCTGGGCTCCTCAAGGCCCAATCAATTTGGCATTTAAGATTAGCCATCATGTGGAATAGGATGAATTAGAGTTGACCTAGGAAGACCCTCATGGGCACTGGCTTCAATTAGAGTCCCTCTTCTTGTTGCTGGTTGCAGTGGCCCCATTTGATGTAGACAGTTCTTAAAGTCTCCCTTCCTGATAGTCAACTGCCTGAGGAACCTACCATCTCCCACTACTCTGCCCTCAAACCTACTCCTTCTACATACCTCTCTCCTGAAACTGAGCAAAATAGACCTTACCTTGCAGTCACCCCTCCTTCATCCTGATTCTTGATCCTACCATCTGAACAGTTGCCAGTACCTGTCAATTCTTCCTATAATATGTTTCTCACATCTCTCATTCCCTTCATTGTCTGTTGCTACTCTCTTACTTACACAGTGATGGCTCTTCAATTTTTAAAGAGAAAAGAGGGTGGAGGGTCACAGTCTGGTTGAAGAAAGGGTTAAGGAGACTGGTTTTGGAGCTGTCTTCAAAAAGCAAATGAAATTTTCTTTAGATTTTATGTTAGGAATTATTAATACAGCAGTTTTATATAAGTATACTTTACATAAAAAGTATTCATCATATACATCAAATTATACATATATATTTTTCAAATTTGTGATAGAGATTATGATAAGGAGATCCTATTTTGTACAGCAACTAATAGAATTGTTTCTTAAACATTTTCTTTTACTCCACGCACTTTTTCTTTTGTTCCTGGATAAGCTTTCCAAAAGTACAACCTCAAAACTATTACTACTCACAAACACTCACTGGCTCCTCACAGACTACTAAATAATCAGTCTGTAAATGGATTCTATGACCCTTTGAAATATGGATCCCACTAATTTTTCTGACCCTCTATCTTATGAGACACCATTGACCCTGTAGCAGTCAGGAATGCCTTTGGCTGCAAGTAACAGAACATCTAATATGTTCTGGCTTAAACAGCTATTTTTGTCACATAATAAGAAATTAATAGGTCTGTAGTTCAGGGGTGGTCCAAGTGCTCAACGATGGATCCAAGCTCCTTCTAACTCTCTGTTCCACTATCCCAGTGTATGATTTTTGCTTATTACCTCATGACCTCAAGATGCACTTCCAGACATCTCAGTCACATTCCCAGTAGGAGGCAAGGGTCAAAGCTAAAGAAAGTGCATGCTAATTGAGCCTGTCCAGTTTTTATGGCTGAAGTGAATACTTTCCAAGAATCCTAACCCAGCAATCTTCTGCTTATGACTCAGTGGTCAGTAGGGTGTCACACAGTAGAAGGTGATGATGGGAGGGGGGGCAAGGTTAAGGATGAAGGTGGGCCAGCCAATCAGGAGTACCTGCCACGTACACACCCACTCAACTTAGGCAGCTCACTCATCTTATTCCTCATCTGCCTTCACATCATTTCCTCTACCTTGAATGATCTTTGCTCTATTGAAGGGCTTTCATTTTGTTTAAGCCTTGAAAAAAATACCACTTCATCCAAAAAATCTTCCTGGTCTCCTTCCAAACCTCTCTGACAAAATTTTCCCTTCTGAGATCAACCGCTGTTTGTGTTTCTACTATACCTAGAATCCTCACACTGTACTATGGTTAATTACATGTGTTTTATCCCTGCATCTATATTTTGAAGTCCAAGAGGACAGAGAGCATGTCCCATTCATCTTTGTATTTCCAAGGCAACTCAGCACAGAGTAGGTATTCAATAAATGTTGGATGAATGCATGCATATTCTATAATATTCCATTCTGAACAGTAAAGTCTGCAATACCCACACTGTGTCTATAATGGTCCCTCTGATCCAAGCTAAAGGAGAACATCTGCAGTCCTCTGTGAATATTGGCTGCTGTCCTCTGTCCTCAGCCAAAGCAGGGACATCTGTGGTGACAACGTGACTATCTACCAATGCCTTTTATGTCCCTCTGCCCAAATGTGCAGCTGTTTCCTGGATGGGAAAGTAAGGAAACAGTAAAAATCAGAGAAAATAACAGCAATTTTAGCAGGAGACTTGTGAGGGTGTTAGGTTCAAGTTAGGAACCTTGAAGTTGTGCTACAATATAAACAAAAATAATATTAATACCAGTTAATATCATTTATTAAACCCCTTTTGCTAGACACTGCACTTTATATGCATTAACTCATAGACTCCTCAGAAGAATACACTCCTTTTTAAATAAGGAACCAAGACTCAGAAAGATTAAACAATTTGTCCAGGGTTACATAGCCTGCAAGTCACAAACCTGGGCAGACACTCTTTTCTTAGCGCAAGTCTGTGAGGAATGGGGTGTTAGTTCTGTTTTACAGATGAGAAAACTGCAATCCAGAGAAGCGAGTGACTTGCTCAAGGCAATGCAGTACAGTGGTTAAGAGGATGAGCTCTGGCATTAGACTTCCCCTGTGAGATCTGGGGCAAATGTTGAAAAGTTTCTGTGCCTTGGTTTCTTTATCTGTAAAACAGGGGTGACAGTTAGCTCATGGGTGTCTATGAAAACAAAATGAGTAAGAGCGTATACAGAGCCTGGCCTAGGCACCTAGTCCAAACCAAGTATTTAGTAGCTCTTAGCCAGGGCTGTCACCAGCCTAAATGATAAAGTAGCCTGAGGACAACATACCCAGTTACTGAGCAGTAGAGTTTGGCATTCAGGTGTACTTTATCCTACTGGAGAAAAGAAATCAGTGTTACTATCTGGCTCCCGGTTGTAGGAGTCCTTTTTTTTCTCCACGAAAGGGACCCTCGGTCACCATGCACCCAAGAGGCATGCCTTTTGAACAAAATGACTATGCCTGCATTTCTGTCCACTGCCAGCATTAATTGACCCAGAGAATTAGCAGGCTTGTGGTGTTGGGACTGTTATGAGAAAGGACCTTCATTTGGTGTATTACGCTGAGCTCTGTGGATTAACCTTCGGTATTTCCCAGGTATAATGCCATTCTGTTTTGTTTAAGCTACTTTCTCATCTTGGTAACTAGGCTCTAAAGATGCTCTTGCAATGAACACAGGCTTTTGGCATTCACATCCTTGCATAGACCCCTCCCTCGTTGAATCTAGGCAGGCTTTATGTAGCCAAAGGAATATGGTAGGACTGACTGGTGTGATTTCTGAGGCTAGGTCATAATAAGCCTACTAGCCCCTGTCTTGGGTTCCTCGAAAGCTCACGCTGGTGGAAACCAGCTGCCATATAAGAAGTTTAACTACTGGGCGCCTGGGTGGCTCAGTGGGTTAAAGCCTCTGCCTTCGGCTCAGGTCATGATCCCAGGGTCCTGGGATCGAGGCCCGCATCGGGCTCTCTGCTCGGCAGGGAGCCTGCTTCCTCCTCTCTCCTCTCTCTCTGCCTGCCTCTCTGCCTACTTGTAATCCCTCTCTCTGTGTCAAATAAATAAATAAAATCTTAAAAAAAAAAAAAAGTTTAACTACTAGGAGACCACCATGCTGTGATAAAACCCAAGTTATCTCTGTTGAGAGGTTGCATGGAAAAAAAGAGACATCCGCCCACCTCCCCCAGTCCACAGCAACCCCTGCCGTCTAGGTGAGGTGCCAAACACTTAAGGAAGAAGCCATCTTGGACATCCAGCCCTGTTGAGCCTTCGGCTGTCTGGAGCCCCAGCTGCCACAGGACCGCAACTGCATGAGACCCCAAGCAAGAAGTGCCCAGCTGAGCCCAGTCAGCGTACAGAACTAAAGAGATGACTATAAGTTGTTATTTGAAGCCCCTCTGTTTGGGGGTTATTTATTATGAAGCACTGGGTAACTGGAACATTCACGATTCCCCAAGGCTGCTGGTGCAGTTACAGCACACTCAGATCCAAACCACAGATGAGGACTATAAGCTGTTTCTTTATATTAAATTAGATTTTGTGGTAAATATACAAATCAGGACCAACTGAAGTCTATATGCAAAACTTTTGTAATTCTTTCCGTTTTTCTTAAGTAGGAGAAATACTATTCTAACGCCACCTAGCATTGTATTACATGTTTATTTGCCTCTTTGAGTATTGTGTGTTTGAATATAAGTCCACAGATGGCAATGATTTTGTCTGTTTTATTCTCCTTTGTATCCCCAATGTTGGCAACAGTACTTGACCTACAGTGTGTCTACAATAAATATTCGTTGAATTAATAAACACTTGAGGAGAGAAAAGATAATTGTATCATGGATAAAATGTTCATATAATAAAACATTTAGCCCATAGAAAACTTCTCACCTTGGCTTCAAGAATAAAATCTGACTCTGAAGATATTCATAATGTATTAAATAAAAAGGCTAGTTTTTAAAAATCAGGTTGCAAATCAGTAAGTGCAGCAAAATTACATTAAAAATGTTTTTAAGAGTATACTTTTGAAAAAACAAAAAAAAAGTGTTTGAAAGTATTCTCATCAAACTGTTAACAATAGTTATCTCTCGGGGAAAAGTTCACAAGGGGATTTCGTTTTTTCTTAGTGCCTTTCACACTCTTTCTAAAATATTTAAAATAAAATTGTATTAGTTTTCAATCATGAAAAAATGTTATTTAATAAAACTAAATTGGAGTATTGATATACCTATCATGTTATGTATCTCCCATTTGAGACCACAAAAAGTAAAGTCGTTCGGTTTTTTCCTCAACCAGTTGCATATGTTCCAGGTGTCTTTGTTACAGCTTTCCTAACTTTCTGGGGAGTCATAGCACAGCACTTCTCCTCACGTGGGCAACAAAATATAAAGTAGAAAGAATTCGTCTGCAACTCAGGTAAACTCCTAGAGCACCTTCTGTGGGCTGGGGTGAGGAGGGACTGGTTGTGGAATAGTGAACAGGAACGAAAATGGAGAATTCCATGCCTATAGTTTGGGTTTCTCAAATGGAGCAGGAAATACTATATTTATAATTATGTGGAAGCAAACTTTGTATCCCATTGTGAAAGTGAACCATTATAGAACAAACCAGAACATGCTCATGGTAGCAAATTCTTATTTGCTTATATCTCTGAGGTCCACATGAAAATGCCTTGAAACTCACCAGTGAATGGAAGCAAAGGTGCTTGCCTTTTCCCTGAGATGTGAGAAACTCTGTTGGAGAGGTAGCACACACTGGGAAGGAGTGGGACCCTGCCATTTCTGAATGTTTTCTAAGTAGCAAACTGGTGACACCACCCCTTGTTCTACCCAACCTTCTGTGATGTACTCCGATGAACAAATGCAACAAGTCTATGCAAAACTGCATTGTCCGTGAGAAATGGTGCTGAAGGTCAGATATGCTCCCAGTGATGGATGTTAGGAATTCCACTTCTCTGCCTCCATACACAGTAGTACCTCTTAAGGTGACCCTCATTGATCCTTTAGATGGTCTGCCATTGAAAACTAAGCATTGTTTAATGGTGAAAATGCTTTCAAAAGCATAGATTGGCCTCACTGATGACCAGATACTGATTTTTTTTTTTTTTTACTCATTTACTGATTTATTACAAGGGATACTAAAGGATACAAATCAACATCCATGTGAAGTGATACGTAGGGTGAGGTCCCAAAACAAAGGAGCTCCTGTCCTTGTGGAGCTTGGGGCTTGGTGACACATGGAAGCATTCTGCTTCCCCAACTTGGGAACTCTGACCAGACACTGAATTTATGTCCCATAAAGGTTCCTCAAACCTGACTTTCCTCTTAGATTTCCCATCTCCATTAATGGCTAGAAACAACAGAATCCTCCTTACCCTTACCTCTCTTTCTGCATATCCCTCATCTGGAAGTTCTTCTCAACTAATCCTCAGGAAAGTTCTTAGA
This sequence comes from Ailurus styani, assembly GCA_002007465.1. NCBI lineage: Eukaryota > Metazoa > Chordata > Mammalia > Carnivora > Ailuridae > Ailurus > Ailurus styani. The sequence continues at coordinate 2,922,495 of LNAC01000145.1, forward strand.
TTCTAATTTTCCTTCTTTCTCAGTGCCATGTCCAGTGTTCAGGGTCTTACCATTTCTTACCATGACTAGGGCACCAGTCTCCTAACTCCACTCCTGACAGATGCTTTCTGGACATTTTCCCCACCAGATTAAAGCATGTTCTCCGAAGATGAAGAGCAAGTTTAACAGACTTTTAATTCTCAAAGGACTTTTCTCCTAATAGGCACTCAATAAGTGATTTATGCTCACTGATTTGCTTGCTGGCCCAAAGGGTAATATTTGGGGTAGAAAAAGCACGGGGCCTGAGGAACTGAAGATATGGTGGTGGCCCATTGTGTCAGTTTCCCAGGGCTGTATACCAAATCAGCCCCAAACTTACAACTTAAAACAACAATTACCTTATTTTTTTCTCACATTTTCTGTGGATCAGGAATTTGAACAGGACATGAGGCTATGTCTGAGGCCTCAGGTGGGAATATTTGAAAGCTGGGGGTAATGCAACAACTGGGGACTGGAATCACCTGGAGGCATCTTCATTCACATGGGTGGTGGGTGATGCCGACTGCCAGCTGAGGCTGTGGCTGGCCGCCAGCCAGAACGCCTATATGTAGCCTCTCTGCTTGAATTATTTGGGTCTCCTCACAGCATGGCAATGGCATTGGGTTGTAAAAGCAAGTGATTCAAGACAACCGATCAGAAGCAGTATCACTTTCATGGCTGAATCTTGGAAGGTATACAGTTCAATTCTGCTGTAGTCATGGGCTTACCCAGTGTGGTAGGCAGAATAACAACCCCCTAAAGAGGTCCATGTCCTAATCCCCAAACCTATGACTATGTTACCTTACCTGGCAAAAGGGACTTTGTGATGTGATTCAGCTAAGGACCTTGAGATAGGGAGATGATCCTGGATTCTCTGGGTGGGCGCAGTGTAATCATTCGCAAGTGTCCTTATAACAGGGAGGCAGGAGGGCCAGAGTCAGAGAAAGAAATGTGAGGTGGGAGCAGAGGATGGAGTGATGCTGGCCAGGCATCAAAGAATGCCAGCAGCCTCTCGAAGCTGGAAAAGGCAAGGCAACAGGTTTTCTCTAGAGTCTCCAGAAAGAACACAGCCCTACTATGATTTTAGCCTACTAAGATCCATTTTGGAATTCTGATCTCCGGAAATGTAAGATAATAGATTTGTGCTGTTGTAAGCCAATAAGTTTGTGGTAATTTGTTGTAGCAGCAATAGAAAACTACCATCTTTGGGAAGAGTGTCGATGTCATATTCAAGAGCATGTGAGATGGAAGACATTGTTGTAGCTAGCTTTGAAAAATACAGTCTGCTATGCTCTACCACTAAGTAGGTAATTGGGGGTTATCTTTCTGGGTCTCCATCTCTGCATTTATAAAATGAAAGGTTGAATATGAGGACAGAAAATCTTCTTGACCTAAAAGTTCCCTGGTCTTACAGGGAGCTGAAAGGGAGATGTAGTATTCCCATGAGAAATCATAGTAAATTGTGACCGATATCCTGTCCTTCCTCAGTGCTCACCACCATCTATATACTACTCCAAATGGAACAGGAATGGAGTGCCTGGACCAGAAACCCTGAGCATGTGTGGCAAATTTCCTAAAAGATCAGCTTTGAGGAAGGGTTTGTGTTTTTGTTGTAAATTGCAAAATATTTAAGGAAGAAAGGGAGGGAAAGAAGAGGGATGAAAGGAAGGAAAGAAGAAAGGGAAGAAGAAAAGAAGGAAAAACTATTAAATTTTTGAGGCAGTGACTATTTCTTGTTTGTTATTGGAACCCCAGCACCTGATATACAGTCTAGAAGGTAGGTAATCTCCAAAGAATGTTGAGTGAGAACAAAAAGAAAAGAGAACCCAAGGTTCACTGGTTTTGTGCCTGATAACTCTATGGGGGAAGGGGGGGAGGGAGCAATCCTTGGCAGGGCACCAGGTACAGACCCTTTTACCATTTTACTTTGTAAATTATTTCAATAGTCTTCCATTTGACCCCCTTTATTCTGTCCTTGCCCTAAACACAGCAGCCAGAGTGATTCTGATAAAATATAATGTTGATCACGCCACTCCTCTGCTGAAAACCCTCCAGAGGCTTCCTGGGTCACGTGTAATTAAAGCCAAAGCCCTTTCCAGGGCCGAACTAGGTGAGGGGAGGGAGGCACATACAACACAGCATTTAAGGAGGTGCTGACTCTCGGGGGCCCACCCAACACTTGTACCACCGTGAGAGGGAGCACCTCCTTAAATACGGAGCCCTGGGTTCCTCCTTTGGCTCAACCTAGTCCTGACATTGGTTCTTACCATGGGGTATAAGACCATACACCATCTAACCTCTCACCTCCTCTACCTCTCTGACCTTATCTCCTAATATCCAGCCCCTCCCCTCCTTGGCTTACTCTACTCAAGCATACACAGCTCTTCCTCTTCGATATTTCCTGAACACACCAGGCCCACTTCCAACAGAGTTTACACTGCTCTTCCTTTTGATAGAAGCAGTTTCCCCAATATCCAACTGGCAGGGTCCCTCTTCACTCTCAGGTCTCCACTCAAATGTTACCTTTTATGTGAAGCTTTCCGTGACTGGTCTATTAAAATTCAACCCCATTGCTATCTCTCTTTCCCACTCCATTTTTATTCTTTGTACCTAGTTCCATCTAACATGCTATGAATTGTTCATATTTACTTCGTTGGTGGTCTGTCTTTCCTACTAGAGTGTAAGATCCAGGAGGACAAAGATTTTAATCCATTTTTCACTGCCGTGTCCCAGCATCTAGAACAGTGCCTAGCATATGTAGATCCTCAATTAAAAAATTGTGAAATGAATGAATATCATGAGAAATTTGTGATATAAAGCCAGGGAGAATAGAGAATTATGGGGTTTTAGAATAAACAGAGGTCTTACTAAAGGGATCAGCAGACTATAGCTTGCAACCTATGTTTGTACGGTCTATGAGCTAAGAATGAGCTTATGAATTGAATTGTGTCCCTCTAAAATTCATATGCTGAAACCTAACCCCCATCATCTCAGAATGTGACCTTAATTTGGAAATGGGGTCATCACTCCAGATGTAATTAGTTCAGAGGAGGTCATACTGGAGAAGGAAGGACCCCTAGCTCAATATGACTGGTGTCCTTACAAAGAAGAGAAATTTGGACACAAACACACAGGGAGAATGCCATGTGAACATGAAGATAGAGGTTGGGTGAAGTTCTACAAGCCAAAGATCACCAGAGATTGCCATGGAAGAGTCTTCCTCCCATCCCCCAGAAGGAACCGACCCTGCTGACACCATGATCCCCACTTCTAGCCTCCAGAACTGCAAGATGATACGTTTCTGTTTAAGCCACACAGTTTGTGGTACTTTGGCAAAGCATCCCTAACAAAGGAATATGAATGGTTTGTACATCTGTAAACAATTGTAGGAGGAGGAGAAAGAGGAGAAGAAAGGGAAAGAAAGGAGGAGGGAATGGGGCAAGACAGGCAGAGTGGGGAAGGAATAATGACAGAGGTGGTGTGTGGCCCTCAAAGCCTAAATAATAAGCTCTTTGGCCCTTTACAGAAAAAGCTATTGACACTGAAAGTTTAGAGATCATCTAGTCCATATACTTATGAAGAAATGGCAGCTTCCAGAAATAAAGTCACATATCCACATTCATACATATAGTATGAACTGGTGTAGATATACCTAAAACCAGGCTATGAGACTTCAAATCTATGTTTTAAAAAGCACTCTATACCAACTACTGCACTTTTTAAAGATTCTATTTATTTATTTGACAGAGAGATAGAGGTCACAAGTAGGCAGAGCGGCAGGCAGAGGGGGAGGGAGAAGGAGGCTCTCCGCGGAGCAGGGAGCCCGATGCGAGACTTGATCCCAGGACCCTGAGATCATGACCTGAGCCGAAGGCAGCCGCTTAACCGACTGAGCCACCCAGGTGCCCCCCAACTACTGTGCTTTTAAAAAATCATTTAATCAGTTCTCCCTGGTTTAAGTTAAAGTACCAAAATGTTACTGAGAAGATGTTTTCATCAATTATTCCCCCCTCCCAGCAACCTGAGGCCTTAACAGAAACATACCATACATAATTCATAATTTTTTTTTTAGCAAAGTGCCTGCTATGATCCATATATTTTGTTTTTGCTTTTGGGTCTTGCCCTCCAGCAACTCATTTTCTGTGATACTGGTTCTCAAACTATAATTAAAACATAATTAAAGATCAAGAACAGATGTCTGCCTGCTCTCTGGAGCTTCCACAGACTTACGTAGTATAGAGTTTAGTATCATGGATTTTATGCTAAAGAGAAATAAAACAGAACTATCTGTTGAACAAACCCATACACAAATGCTAAAGGCAGAAGAGAGTGTTTAAAATAAGGTGAACCACAGCTTGTAGCAGTTCTTTTAACACACCTGTAACTCAGGGAGCAGCAAAACAAATCCATCCTGTTTTCATCAGCTCCATGACTTGATGGTATAGACACATAAAGATCTGTGTTCTTGCCAGCTCATCTTGGGTGAGGCATTGAACCATTTGGAGAAGGGTCTCAGTTTTGCCCTTTGTCAGAGGCTGAAGATAATAGTGCTTCCTATGCAGGTTTCGGGAGTGGGTTTGGGGAGTGGAGGGCAAAGGTCTTCTTTCCCTTCTGAGGCTGCTTTATTAGTTGAAGCATAGGTGCCATTAGTAAGGAACTAAGTGTATAAATTTCTGTTAATTTGCTGGTGAGCCTGAAATGTGGAGAAAATGAAAAGGAAATGGATGGGTTAAAGACCATTTTCCAGCAAAGAGTATTTGAGGACACTGAACATCCCAAATGTGGCTGCTCTAATTCAAACTCATATTTTTGCACAAAATATACAAGTACCATAGGAATTAACTTTACTTAAATCTGAACAAAATTTGCTTTCTTTTTTTTTTTTTTTTTTTCCTCTAGTATCCTTTCTCTAAAGCAGAGATCTCTTCTGAAGTTGAAGTCTGGGGTTAGTTGGGTGGCCTTGGGCAATTGACTTAACCTCTCTTTGTCTTTCTTCAAATGTTAAAAAGGGGGCGGGAGGGAAAGAGGAGGGGATAACTACAGTATATAAGCCATAAATCGGTCCAAGGATTAAGTGAGATAATGAAACATGAAGGTACCTAACAATGGTCAGGAATCCAAAGTATGTTGATTTTCCATGTAAATATACGGTTGGAAAAAGTATGCAAATATTCACCTAATTATGATTATTTACATAATTGTTCATCGTGTGGATGAGTATGGAAACCCATCAGCACTTATTTTCATAAATAAACGCCACTAGCCATATGTTTTGTGATTTGTGAATTAGCTTCACATATACTCCAGCATTTGATTTACAAACTAAGAATCTCAAGAGTCTTAGGTGGCTAGTAGTGGGTACAGCTAACCTGGGGCAGAGCAGGAACCTGATTTCCAGGTCACTTCTGTATGTCTGCCAGGGTCCTTCCCTCTACAGGTGTTGGCTCTAAACAGAGAGACATTTCTGTTGTCTCAGTGGAGCATTAACGTTTTGCTCTGGGGGTGCCTGGGTGGCTCAGACTCTTGGTTGTGGCTCAGGTGAGGATCTCAGGGTCCTGGGATGGGGAACAACATAGGGCTCAGGGCTCAGTGAGGAGTCTCCTGGACATAATCTCCCTCTCCCTCTCCTCCTCTCCCTGCTTCTCCCCCTGTTCCTGTTGGGGGGCTCAGTTCTCTCTCCCTCTCTCCCTACTTCTCTCCTTTTCTCTCTCTGTTAAAATCTCCAAAAAAAATAAAAATTTAAAAAAAGTAAAAAAATAAAAAATTTGCTCTGGGGTGTGAAAGCTATATACCACTGAGTCAAGGTTTCTATGGGTACAGCTTGGAGACATTCTCCCAGTTAAAAAAGGGATTTGGATGCAGCATATTCTGCAGGTTTTTAACCACTCCTGGGTCCAAATCCCTTTGAAAGTTTGATAAAATTATACCCTGTCCACGCACTTTTACATGTACTTCCATAATTGTATGCATAAATTTTGTGGTTTTCGCAGATCCCCTAAAATCCATCTAGATATCCTTAATGATGCCACTTAGCAGGTTTAAGAATATCTAATTTGAAGAGATTAGCGTTTTATTTAAATACAAGAAGGAAAGCCAGCACTCACTTTTATATTCCCTTTAAGACCTTTTGTTTTTCAATCCTCCAGTTTCTATTTGGTTTTTTGTTTTGTTTTTGTTGGTGGTGTTTAGTTCTGTCTAGAGCTGGGGACATAAAACCATACTATCCAAACTTCTCAGGGTCCAGCTAAAGAACTAATCAGATGCAAGAGTGGCACAGCACATTTGGTGCAAACTGAAGTCATATTGACCCATTACCTGCAGTTGACACCCTAACACATGTAGGAAGTGATGGAGGAACAAAAAGATTTTCAGAATGAAAATCAGAATTCTGAGACAAAGTCTTCAAAATCCAGCCTGACATTTCCCTGTACTGAATAAAGGAGTCTTCTTGTCATGTTTCATTTTTACCTCTGGAGGGAAGGCTAGGGCGTCCCAGGTTGTTTGGCAGTGATCCCCTGCCCCACCAGAGACCATCTGAAGCCTCTTCCAGCAACTTCACACCTCTTGCTGGCCTTCTCGGTGCCAGGTCCCTGGTCTTCCTTTCTAGCCTTATTAATCTCACTCTCTGATGTGACCTAAACCTGCAGGTATCACTGCCGGGCTTGGCAAGTAGACACAGCAGATCCCAGGAGCCCAGGCACCTGAGGAAGCTCCCTCTTTTCCCTCCCCGATGGGAAAAACCAGACTCTGCGCCTTGGACAACCTATCAAAAGATGGAACTGGTAGGGGAGGGCGGGTAGCTAGCGAAGGAGGCAAGCTTAACAAATAGTACCCAAATTTAATTTTCTGCGAGTAGAAGCAGGACTCCAGTACCCTGTGCCCCAACAACTCCGGGGGGGGGCTGCTGTA
>LNAC01000145.1:2941320-2969709 GCA_002007465.1 Ailurus styani
TCCCCCACCCCCCTACCCCCCCCTTTTCCTGAGAGTGAGTGAGCGGCGCGATCAGATGCTTTTTGCTGGGCATTTCAAACTCATCAGCCACAGTAAAATAAACCGTCAAGCCCCTCACTCCGTCCGCTCCCAGACCACGTTCTTGGTCGGCCTCAGCCTCTGGACCTCGCCGCCCTGTGTCTTCGCCCACCCTCCTGCTCCGAACCAGCTGGAAGTTGTGGAAGTTGGGCTCCGAGGGCGGAGGAAGAAGGGGGGTGGAGGAAGAGGGAGAGAGGCTGAAGGTCTGAAGTGGAGAGCGATGGCATTTTAGTTCTCCCTCCCCCACCCTTTTTTACCCCCTCAATGTTAACTGTTTATCCTTGAAGAAACCAAGCTGAGATCATGGCTCAGATAGCAGTTGGGACAAAAAAAGATTAACAGGATGGAGGCTATCTGATTTGGGGTTATTTGACTGTAAACAAGTTAGACCAAGTAATTACAGGGCAATTCCTACTTTCAGGCCGTGCATGGCTGCAGCTGGTGCTGGTGGGGGTGTGTGAGGGAGAAGACACAAACTTGATCTTTCTGACCTGTTTTACATCTTGACCCTCCATCACTAGCTTTATATGCATATGCAGAGACATCTCCGTTTCTCTCTCGTTTTTGGTGTTTATTTATTCTTTAACCTTCCACCTCCCCCTCCCCAGAGACACCATGATTCCTGGTAACCGAATGCTGATGGTCGTTTTATTATGCCAAGTCCTGCTAGGAGGCTCGAGCCATGCTAGTTTGATACCTGAGACGGGGAAGAAAAAAGTCGCCGAGATTCAGGGCCACGCGGGAGGACGCCGCTCAGGGCAGAGCCATGAGCTCCTGCGGGACTTCGAGGCTACACTTCTGCAGATGTTCGGGCTGCGCCGCCGCCCGCAGCCTAGCAAGAGCGCCGTCATCCCAGATTACATGCGGGATCTTTACCGGCTCCAGTCTGGGGAGGAGGAAGAGGAAGAGCAGATCCACAGCGTCGGTCTGGAGTACCCTGAGCGCCCCGCCAGTAGGGCCAACACCGTGAGGAGCTTCCACCACGAAGGTCAGTCCCTGCGGAGAGTCCCGGGCGGGCGGGGGAGGGCCAGTAGGTCTTGTTGGTGGGGCAGTGGAAGCCCCCGGGGAGAAGAGTTCAGGTTACATCAAAGCCCCAAATCCAGAGAACAGAGCTGCTTACCTCCAAGAGCTGTGGCTGAATTTATTTTTTGGAGACAGAGGGGAGGGGTTCGGGGGAAAGGGAATGACACCACTCAGACGTGGGCTAGCCCCTGTGGTGTGTTTTTGCTATATCAAAGCCCTTTCTGCCAGGTTTTCTGCCCGTTTTTTTTCAAAGCACCTACTGAATTTAATATTACAGCTGTGTGTTTGTCAGGTTTATTCAATAGGGGCCTTGTAATCCGATCTGAATGTTTCCTAGCGGATGTTTCTTTTCCAAAGTAAATCTGAGTTATTAATCCACCAGCATCATTACTGTGTTGGAATTTATTTTCCCCTCTGTAACATGATCAACAAGGCATGCTCTGTGTTTCCAAGATCGCTGGGGAAATGTTTAGTAACATACTCGAAAGTGGAAGAAGAGGGAGAGGGTAGTTGTGTGCATGTTTCCTCCTGCCTCTGCTCTGTTGGCCCCCCTTTTTCTTTATAACCACTTGTAAAGAAAACTGTGTACACAAAGCCAAGAGAGCTTTAAAAGGGGAGTCTGATGGTGGTGGAGTAAGGAGTTGACACATGGAAATTATTAGACATATAAAGGAGGTTGGGAGATACTTTCTGTCTTTGGTGCTTGCTGAATGCTAGCTAAGCTTTGCTGGTTTGCTAGCTGCCCATCTATCTGTTCTTTCAAATTAAAAGCTATGCTTATTTCCCCAAATGGGCTTCCACTACGTAAGCAGAATTCAGTTCTCGTCAGCCAAAGCTTCTTGACTGAAGCTATTTCTTGACTTTTCGATTTCTCAAAAAAGTTAATGTGCTTTTATTAATTTATTTATTTTTTCTTTCCCCTTTTTCTTTTTCCTCCTTGACTGTGCCTAGAACATTTGGAGAACATCCCAGGGACCAGCGAAAACTCTGCTTTTCGTTTCCTCTTTAACCTCAGCAGCATCCCAGAGAATGAGGTGATCTCCTCTGCAGAGCTTCGACTCTTCCGGGAACAGGTGAACCAGGGCCCTGATTGGGAGCAGGGCTTCCACCGAATAGACATTTATGAGGTTATGAAGCCCCCTGCAGAAGTGGCACCTGGGCACCTCATCACACGACTACTGGACACGAGACTGGTCCACCACAATGTGACACGGTGGGAAACTTTTGATGTGAGCCCTGCGGTCCTTCGCTGGACCCGGGAGAAGCAGCCAAACTACGGGCTGGCCATTGAGGTGACTCACCTCCATCAGACACGGACCCACCAGGGCCAGCATGTCAGGGTTAGCCGATCGTTACCTCAAGGGAGTGGGGATTGGGCCCAGCTCCGGCCCCTCCTGGTCACTTTTGGCCATGATGGCCGTGGACATGCCTTGACCCGACGCCAGAGGGCCAAGCGGAGCCCCAAGCATCACCCACAGCGGGCTCGGAAGAAGAATAAGAACTGCCGGCGTCACTCGCTCTATGTGGACTTCAGCGATGTGGGCTGGAACGACTGGATTGTGGCTCCACCAGGCTACCAGGCCTTCTACTGCCATGGGGACTGCCCCTTTCCACTGGCCGACCACCTCAACTCAACCAACCATGCCATTGTGCAGACCCTGGTCAACTCTGTCAACTCCAGTATCCCCAAAGCCTGTTGTGTTCCCACTGAACTGAGCGCCATCTCCATGCTGTACCTGGATGAGTATGACAAGGTGGTACTGAAAAATTATCAGGAGATGGTAGTAGAGGGATGTGGGTGTCGCTGAGATCAGGCAGTCTTTGGGGACAGACACATTCCCGTCCACTCACCCACACACTACACAGACTGCTTCCTTATAGCTGGACTTTTATCTTAAAAAGAAAAGAAAAGAAAAGAAAAAAAAACCTAAACATTCACCTTGACCTTATTTATGACTTTACGTGCAAATGTTTTGACCATATTGATCATATATTTTGACAAAATATATTTATAACTACATATTAAAAGAAAAAATAAAATGAGTCATTATTTTAAAGGTACACTGTTCCTTTTGCTCTTTCATCCTTTTTCCTTCTGCCCCCATCTCTTTTGAATGAGATTTTTTTTTCCTGTCGAGGAGGAGCTGGGGGTGACATGGAAGTCAGAGGGTGGTAACTGGAGGTGGTTAAGTTGGAGGGACAGGAAGTAAACTGAAGGCAGAGAGATGGTAATTGCCAGGATGAATTGTTTTCCATTTCTATTTAATGTTAACAAGGACGCAGTATCCTCTCCCATCTGGATGACACATGCCTTGGAGAAACAGTGGGATGAAAGGAGCAGGCCAGATTAAAGACTCAGTTTTGGGCTCCTTGTACATCTTCAGTTTTTGCTCACCTGTTAGAGGTGTGTCTGAGCTGAGCGTGATGGATAAAGTCTCAACTCTAGGGAATAATTCCCACCACAGCTTTTATGATACCCTAGGGTGTCTCCAGTCATGATAGGCACCGATGTTGTATTTTCAAACCCAAACTAACTTGCACATGAATGTGCGTGTGTGTGTGCGTGCGTGTGTGTGAGTGTGTGAACAGGATTTCGGGGTGGTGGTGAAGTGGGTTTTATTCAATAGAACAAATAATGTGCCTTACCTTTGGAAAGTTTGGTGACCATATTTTAATATAGCACATGGTGGAATTCTCCAGTGTTTCTTCACTTTTTCCCCTGTCTCTTAGTCCCCACATGAAAACCTTCATGGAGTTCAAAATTCTCACAGTTTGGGCTGGATGGCAGTGGGACCAGAAACCAAAGGGTCAAAATTTCTAAGTAGGCACTGTGAAAACATTGTCCTTTATGCAATCTCAAATCAAACGCCAGCTCCCCTTCTCTAGAGCTGGGCAGAAAGGGAGATACCTAGTGAATGTGCTATTCTGAGCCAGGGTTTCTTCAAGGAGAAAGCCCAATTTGGGGCCAAAAAGGGAAATGCTAATATGTTGAGTATCCGTCAGTTAGGGGCTTGCCAGTAAGGCAGAGAATTGGCTCTCTGGAATGATGTGTATCTAAAAGCTAAGAGGACCAGACGAAGAGACTCCCGATTTTTCTTACTTGCCACAAGCAACTAAATTAAGCTTTGGCATTTTGGCCTGCTTAGGTTCCTGTCTTACGTGTATGCTTTTTCCTGCATAGGCTTGGGTAGGTTTGGGGCAAGAGCTGTGTCTTTGTACGGTCTGTGCGAGGTGGACCGATAGGAGCACGTTTCTCCCTCGTGAAGGTGGAGGTACTGGTGGCAGTGGTGATGGGGATGTGTGCTCCCATCCCCTGCATTCATGTACACGACTCTTCCATGTGCTCTTGGGGGTGGGGTAGGTGAAGCAGGATTCATTTTTGTTTTTAATTACTGAAGTCCTACAATCCTCCAAAAGGAGCAGCTTAGTGGAAACCAATAAAAATAGAAGTGGAGCGGTTGCCAAAGCCCCAGCTCCCCGGAGAGCACAGGTGGAGAGCGGAGATCAGAGCCCCGGGCAAAGGCAGCAAGACTCCACAGTTCCTCCAAAACTCCCTGCATAGAGGGATATTTCTCCCCCTCTTCAAGCCCCCCAGGTCGCTGCCCCTTTGATTAATGGTATGGAGGTCGAATAAATCATTTAGGGGAAGCCCATTATGGGTTCCCCTCAGGCGGCCTCGATTTGTTTTGCCCGATTTCCAGCAACTTTCCGAAATGTCCGTGTTATTGGAAGGGAACCCGCAGATCTCCAGCGCTTGGGCAAATTCGCAGAGGGCGAATCCCGAGCCTGGTGGCTGCCGGGCTCAGGTCACTTTCTAGCAACCACCCTGCCCCCCAACCTCCCCCTCTTTCTACTGGCTTATTTTCAGGAATGGATAATGTTGTTTATTTGTTCAGCCAAATATTTGGTCTGGGGAATTTACCGTGAAATTCTGTGAATTGCATATACCTAGTTAACAAAATAGTCCTAATGCCACAAATGCTAGCATGAGAAACAACGAGCTACGGCCAGCTTTAACTCTTTAAACTCTGCTAGAAGGCATAATCCTGAGGCCCCGGAAGAGAAGGGGTTGAATGTGTGTGGAGATGATTTAATTTAGGGTTCAGTGTTATTGTTTGGACTAATGCTCGACCGAGTACTTCATGGAAGTTGTAGGCTGATACTCGGCATCGTTTTTTGGATCCAACCTGCACCCCCCACCCCCCGCCGCCCCGTCTCTCTTTCCCAGAGAAATGTTCCCTTTACTTAAAGAAAGATGGGGAGGGAGAATCGCTCTTGAGGCGTTCAGCAAAGTCGTAACCACATCAGAAGAGCTGCTCAGTCGATCCTTGCCCAACCTTTAAACTGGACCCGGCTTCCTAGGAGCTTAAGGAAGAAGAGGGGAAGGGAGCAGGGCCCCGGAACGCATCACACATTCCCCGGCTTTCGTTGCATAATGCGCTCGGAACCTGCCAGGTGACCTGCTGACTTTGTTTTCGGTCTCGACCGTGCTTCAGTCCACCACCCCCTTGCCGCCGGGCAGCACCACACTGAGCGGGCTCTGGGCAGCCGCGGCGCTGGCAGACCCCAATAATCACCCGGCCTTGGACGGACGTCAAGATCCGGCCCCACCGGCTCCGCCCCGCGCCTGCTCCCCGAGCTCCCCCGGCCGGCGGCGGCGGCGGCGGGGGCGCCAGGGGGCGTCCTCTCCGCCGGGGACTAGACGGGGCACCGGCGGCGGTGCGGGAGACGCTCCCTGGGCTGGCTCCGCGCCGCCTCCTCCACGCCAGACAGCAGATTCAGGTCCCCCGCACCTCCCCACCCCCCGGAGCTGACCACCCGTCCGGCTCGTCCGCACTCTGGGCCCCGGGGCTCAGGTGAAGCTCTGCAAAGGCAGATGGATCTGATTAGTGCACGCGGGTCCTAAGGGCCGGTGCTCGGCGCATTTAACGTGAAATGGGGTCAAGCGGCCGTGCAGAGCGGTGGAGTCTGGGCAAAAAGCTCACCCGGGTGGAGGAGCGTAAGAAGGGTCGAGATCTTTAGGCGGGTGGAAAGTAGAAACGAGCGACCGAGGTTCTGCTTGCACAACGCTCATAGTGGGTCCGCATAAAACTGGGAGCATGGGTGAGTGGAAAGCGGACCCCCTGACAGAGGGTCGGACGTCGGGCTGGTCGCCCTGGCTGCGCTCTCAGCCTCCTCCGGATGCACAGAGCCCCGGGGTCCCGCTGATATGTCTCCACGCCTCCCCAGTGCGGGGATGGAAAACAAGAGGACAGGGTGTGCAAGCATGGGTTGACTGATTTCTTTCAGAAATGAGATGCCGAGCCCGTAATACTTGACAGCACCTCGGCTGACCTCCTCTGGGCCTCCCAGGGACGCACAGTGCCCATACCCCCACCCAAAGGCCAGACAGAGCTCAAAATGGTGACCCCCCCTAAGATGAATCAAGGAAAATCAAGCTTGAGGCCCAAGTCCCCAAACTCTTTGTGCTCCGTGATACTTTTGCTTCAAGACACAGCCAATCGTATAAAATGTACACACATTCTCTTTTTTTAAATGAAAAGAATAACACAAAAGCAACATTGGTGACCTTACATTACCCGAGAAATCAGAAAGTTATTAGTATGCCCTGGAGGAATTTAGGATAACTGGGGGACTGCCGAAGTAGAATTGATGCAGAATTACTCTGGCATATTATTTGAGATAGGCTATCACCATTCTAAAAACTGGAAATACATTCACAGTGGTTACAAATGTGGCCCCCGTGGCCCCATTTCCCTATGTTTTCAACACTTAGTGGCAGAATAAATACACGATTCAAAAACTGCAGTGGTCGCCCATGAAGCGAAGTGGCTGGTTTTAGGAAAAAATTGTCAGTTGTTCTAATATTTTTAAAAAACTGAGAAGTTTGAAAAATAAATAAGAAAATCAATGTAGGTAACATTTAGTCAAGCCTAGAAAAAGAAGTAAGAGTATTTGCTCACTGAGGAAGCCATTTGAAATGAGAATTCGAAAGTCACTTTACCTAAGGTATCAACTAATCCAAGCTCCAATTGTCTCTGCTTTTTCTCTCTTCCAAATAGTCTCTAAGAACCCTGAATGAAAATATAAATGCTGTTATGTAGTTCAGAACTATTCAGAAAATGTAATACTATAGGATTCATTACTATAGAAATGTTTACTTCAAAAATGTGAAATTTGAGGAAAAGAAGACAAGATGGAACAATAATTTGCTGAGTTTTGTTACTAATGAGAATTTCTTAAGCCTGGGTTTGAGTGGGTTTCGCCACAGTTTTTGAAGATCTCATTGATCTCTTTTGACCTTTTATAACTTGGTTTCTAACAGAAATATTTAAAAATGACAAGCCTCCCCTTCCCCCCAACTGTAAGTCCTTGAATCCCCTTTGGTCAGGGTGCAAATAGATTCTGGTTTTGCATAGTTTCATTGTCAGTCCCTCAGCAATATGTTTTTTGGTTTTTTTTTTTTTCTGGTTTTATTAACTGAACCCATGGCCAGCAGATAATTTTCTTAGGGATCCAAAGCATACTGATTGAGAGTTTAAAATACTGGATTCCATTCTTTACTCCTGAAATTGTTTCTCTGTCCCTCTGGTACCAGCAACTGACTCCATCCTGTGCATAGTTGCCCATAATTCAGTTGAGAAAATGTTTAACTCTGTTCATTTTAAGCTTTATGCTGATTTAACTTTTAATCCTTGCCATTTGTTTTCAATGCAGTTTTTATTAAAGTAGAACCCAGGGGAAGAGTCCAAAGATATGCACTTTATTGGGGGCGGGGAGGAGAGAGGGGGAGAGAGGGAGAGAAAATTTCTAATTGAGTTCAATTTGGCTTAAATTTATGTTGATTATTCTGAAAAATAATGTAGTGCTGTTTTTCAAGGATAACAACAGGTAAGGTTAAGGATACACCCAATATCCCTTGAATTCGCCTAGGATTCCAAAGTAGAAAAAGTGTACACTTGAAGAACTGACTTATAAACCCCTTTTTAATTGGTCAACGAGAGCTTTATAACCCAAAGCATTAACTTCACCTCCAGAAATTTCATACTCAGGATTCAATGTGCAATTATGAGCTCTCATTCTAGTTGCTTAAATGCAACCATGTCTTTCTCCTTCTATTGTTTCTAGTCTGTATTTAAATATTTTAAAGAAATTTATAAGAAAGCAAATTTGCTTGGAGACTCATCATCCAAAGACAACTCTGTTTTTCTGTGTTGTTTTTCAGCTTTTGTTCGTATATTTGCATATTTTCATACAACTTTTATTTTTCCTTCTGTTTTTCTTAATTTCAGAAAATTTAATAACCGTAACATATTCAGGATCTCAAATCTATGGTTTATATGCATGGTAATGTGGATCACCTTCCCTCTTTTGTGAAAGTAAGCTGGGTATAAACTGACATGGTTATCCTCAGGTAATTGGGCTGTAATTTCCCAATTTCATTAAGATTCTTACTGATTTCATTAAGTCTCAAATGTTGTGGTCCTCAGTACTAAAAAGAATGCTCCTTGGGTTACCTGACATCTAGGACTCAGACAATTTTATACTGGAGGACTTGTACCCACCCGATCTGGTCATCGGTGGAATATGTGCCTTCTCTGGAGAAAGTCATTTGTGACCCAGAGAAGGAAAGACATGCTTAAGAGCTGTTTCATAAACTCAGAAGTCATTGGTCGAGTAATTCTCTACTAGACTCAATGGGTGCCCCTTATTTGCTTGCCCTAACTTACTGCACTGGTTTTCTTGGGAACTGAGAACCATGGGACAGGGAGGCAGAATAATCTAAATACATTAATTACCAAACTGAAACCTATTCAGTTAGGTTACAAGGCTCAGAACCGACCTTGACACTTGCAACCTTCAGATTCCAGTTGGCTGGGGTCAAACATAAATGTCGAGCTGCTGAGTGATTTCCACATGCTTCTTTTGTGTACCTTAACTAGGGCAGACAAAAGATGTTTTTCCAATGGGACTCATTCTTTAGGAGGTCTGACCCTTGAAGGAGCAAACTAATCTCAGGTGATTTTGAGGTTTTAGGGCACTAAGAGAACTTTTAGAGCATGGAGAAGTAATTTGTTCAATGGTACCTTAAAAGAGTTAATTTATCTCCAAAAGGTGAGTTCCTTTACTATCAGGAGTCCTTCACTTCCTCTGAGATCAGACTCATAATTTGCATAGCAAAGCATTCCATTTCGTTGGAAAGGAGGGGGTGGGGACCGTTAACAGGGAGAGTCGCTTTTCCCACAGTCTTTCACAACTCAGGAGTGTGCTAAATGGGTTTGATCAACCTTTCCCCTCCCCTAAACTCCAAAAGCTCAGACTCTTTTGCTCATTATCTATTTTGAGATTGAGCAGTTTTTCCGGATGGAAGAGTTGTAGGATTTAGCGTATAGTTGTGAGAGGCCAGGTCTGCTAAGCATCGTTGTTTGGTGTGGCCACTCAGTGTAGGCTTACAGGTGAAACTTGGGGAAAACAAACAGACCCCACTCACATCCCTTCTCCTCTGCTTTACAGACATAACATTTTATTTTTCATAAGAACCCCAGATAAATCAAGGAGAAGGTTTTTCATATATTGATGACACTCTGCTTGGGAGTTAAACAAATTTATCTTGAGATTATGTTTGTCACTTGGTTATCCTGCTTGCTCTACTCAGAGTCACATAGGCAGTCAAATCGCAGTCCCTGAGGGCCTACACTAGGTGTAGGCTATTGTTTATTTGGTTGTTACTTAAGGGTTCTCCAGAAGGAGCTCATGATTTGTTTTAACCAAATATGCCCTACCTTAGAGACCCACCAGCAAAAGTACAGGGGACTTTTCAGCATTCTAGGAGATTGAACACTCTGAGGTTCGAATTCACATGAGATCCGTTAGGGCTTCTTTTAACATGTCTAGTATTTCCAAGTTGGGAGAGCAGTTATAGGGATCTGAGGGAAGAAACTAGGCTTTTCATAGGCTCTGTCAGTAAGAAGGGGCAGTTAAAAAATATAAAAGATTTGCTGCTAGAAGCCAAACTGTGAATTTGAGTTGAAACTATTATATTTTGAACATTTATAGGAGAATCCAAATCTTGCCATACCTCTCTAAGATCAGTGATGTTGTATGACAAGTCATGGTGACTTTAAGAACAGTAAATTTAGAGAAATAGTAGAGGAAGAGAATGACAAACAGGACAAAATCATCTGTGGTCTTTTCTGCAGAGTGCTACCCATTGACAGAGTTTGTAGGCTTCTCTAAGAGCAGCATGGCTCTGGGGCAGGGAATATAACTAGATGGGGGAGAGTCAGGAAGGGGCTTCTATTTTCCCTAGAATAGGGAATGTGAAAACGTACTCCGGTTGTGCATACCTAATTAAATACAAATAGCTAGAAATTTAAACAGGAAAGTATGTGTCTCCTAAAATAAACATGAATTTATATAGAATTGATTGCATCCCTGGTTGTAGTGCTGGGACACTGTTGTTGTTGTTTTTGTTTGTTTCTCAAAAGGCATAGATAGGGGCACCTGGGTGGCTCAGTGGGTTAAAGCCTCTGCCTTCGGCTCAGGTTATGATCTCAGGGTCCTGGGATCGAGCCCCACATCGGGCTCTTTGCTCAGTGGGGAGCCTGCTTCCCCCTCTACCTCTCCCTGCCTCTCTGCCTACTTGTGATCTCTCTCTCTTTGTCAAATAAATGAATAAAATCTTTACCAAAAAAAAAAAAAAAGACTATACCTTAAATAAATAAATAAATAAAAGGCATAGATACGTGAATAGGTAGAAGTCTGGCATCGGTGGGGAAATTATGTTATGATGAACATGAACATGCCCCCTAGGTTAACTTAATGTAACACTAAAATCTCCTTGAACATATTGTATGGCACTTGAAAGATATTCAGAAGGGTCAATGAATGGGGAAGAATATTCCCTCTAGTTTTAGGGTAATAATAGTAGACTGGCCTTAGCAGATATAAAAATGTTGTAAAATGATAATTCTAAAAAGCTCTTGTTATTAGGTCATCAACAGAAAAAGGGATCAGTGAAATAAGCAGATAGCTCAAATAGATTTAAGATATTGTTAGAGCTTGACACCTGACAAATTAGAAAGCAACATAGGTGTAGGCACAGGAATTACTAAGAAATACCACTTGGTTAAATGCATATCCTGCAAAAATGTTTTAATAGAGTTGTGTAAATCACATCAATCTTTAGAAATATATTAAACATGATTGTCTAAACATGTTAAAGCGTTAATCATGTTTTTAAGTATAGGAAAATTGAATTGCCTATTATCCAACCTATTAAAGAAACACACATTCAGACTATTTAAGAAATTGAGTGTATCATTAAAGGTAAGGAAACTAGGTTTGATATGCAGAGGTTTTAAAAAAGTTGAAAACAAAACGTAATACACATAAAAGGCAAAACAATCCAGTATGACTAGGACAAGTACTTGATGAATATTTACTATAAAATATAAAAATTATGGCTATAATCCAAAGTCCATATGAAGATTTATAGTCGAAGTAACTGTAACTGAACAGACACTTTGGACCAGACGTTAGCAAGCTTTTTCTGTAAAGGATAAATAATTGGAGACAGGATAGATACTGGATAGTAAGTTTCAGGCTTTGTGGGCCATAGGTCTCTGTTCTTGTTGTACAAAAGCAGCCACAGAGAATAGTAAACAACTGCAATGGGGCCGTGTACCAATAAAACTTTATTTATGAACACAGAAGTTTGAATTTCATATAATTTTCACATTATAAAATATTCTTCTTCTCTTGATTTTTAAAGACTAAAAATATATTACTAAACTCTACATACAAAACTAATGATATGCTATATGTTGGCTAACTGAATTTAAATAAAAAAATAATAAAAATATAAAAACTATTCTTAGTTCATGGACTATACAGCAATAGGCAACAGGCTGGATTTGGCCTGAAGGGAGAAGACTGCCAACTCCTGCTTTTAGCCAGTGTTCCCTGAAGAATTTTCCTTGAAAAAATACTCTCTAGAGCTTTTTTATGAAAAACGAATGCCATGACCAAATATACTTGGGAAACCCTGTGAACTATGATAACCCTCTTAGAAGTTTACAATGAACATTCACATTGTAAAACCCTTGGAAAGTCTCACAGGGAGAAAGCTGCTTAACTTAGGTCAAGCAGTGATGCTTCAACTTATTTAACCATACTACGCCCCTTTGTCCCACAGATCTTCAGCCCAATAAGGCTTCGGCCTGACTGGGCCTTTCCCATCTCTCTGAGGACACTTCTGGCCTCTTTTCTTCTTCTTAACTAGATGCCAGCCACCCAGGTCTTCTTTCTGTTGTTTAACCACCAAGGCTTTCTTGTTCAGTTCCCGACTCCAGTGTCTCCTTCTCAGTGAGGCGTCTCTGGCGTGCTATTCTAGAACAGCTCCCTTCATTCAGCCTGCTCAAGCACAGGATTCACACTGTGTTCTTCACTGAAAGTTATAAGAAATTTTCTCTCTGTGTGTGTATGTGTACGTATCATCTTCTCACTGCAAAGAAAGCTCCATGAGAGCGCGAACCTTAATCCCTCTTGTCTTCCTTCGGTCATCCTGTCCCTAAATGAAGCATCTGCCACATAAAATACATGCAATATAGTTTTATCTAGAGAGATCGAAAGAGATACAGAAATAGAGACAGAGATGGGGGAGGGGATGAAGGGGGAGAGAAAATAATTCACAGATCACATCCCACAGTTTTGGAAATACTATTGTGTGCAAGAGAAAATACAAATGCTAAGTTATCACTATGAAAAAAATGTGTAACGTCACTAGCAGTTACAATGCAAATTAATACTACATAAAGTTTACATTCCAACTCCGTTTACTCTAAACAGTTCATGTAATCACACCCATCAACTGCTGAAGTTTATCTAAACGGATCCACTTTTTTTTCCTCTGGGGCATCCAAGGAAACTGCAATCAGAACTATAAAATTGTTTATACTCTTTGACACTTTGGGGGACACACTTTATATAAATAATCTGTAGAGGAAAACAGTATTGTTTTCAATAGGTTGATATTAAAGCTACAAAGATTGGAAACAATCTTTCTATGATTGCTAAAAATGACAATAGTGTAAATTACATCAGTATTTGGACTTGTTTATTAAGCAATAGTAAATGAGAGGAGCAGAACACAATATATATGCCCTCTGATTACACTGATGTAAAAAGTGTACCCACCCACTAAACCTAGCCAGACAAGAAACTGCAGTAAAGCATATTATTAAATTTCATGTTTGCTGCAGTCTGTTCTCTGTAAAGTTAAAAAGTTGACTGAGAGAGAGAAAGAGAGAGAGAGAGAGAGAGAGAGAGAGGGACTGGAGCTTGTCTGCACTGAGGAGAGAAAACCAGTTCTGCACATGCTTTATTTGTCTGAGTTCAAAGATAGAAGACCTAAATATCCTGAAGTAAGAGTGCAAGGTGAGCCTTGCAAGGTGAGCCTGAGCCTGTGTTCCCAAAGGCGTTTCTCAGTTATCTCACTTAGCTGCGCTCTGGGTCCTTTAAGAAGCAGAAGGTTACTATGCACTATGAAGTATTTGCATTAAATAGGGTACTTCGGCATAAATTACATGGAAGACGCTAGTTCCTACACCTCAAACGTATCAGCTTTGTCCTGTTGGTTTCAATAGTTAACAAACACTGCTGTTTAAAACTTACAAGAGCAAAAAGTCTCCCATGCGAAGATTAGCTAAGGGGCAGAAGCCTGGCCCCATATTTACGGAGTGCTCTGGGGTCCCAGTCCAGTAAGGAGTGAATGCCGAGATGCCCACCTGGGTGTCTCGCAAGACTGAGCTGTGATACGAAGATCCGCTGGTGTCCACGTGAGCTCCGCAGATGAGCAGTGGGCGGAGAACTGTTACCTCATTACAGCATCGACAGCGTTGGACGCGCCCTGCCGAGCCTCAGAGTTTGCACTGGGAGTGGGCGTCATGAGGACGGTGAGGATTAATTAGTGCTTATGAAGACTTGTCCAGATTCAGGGGAGGAAAGCAGTATGTAAAAGGCAGTGTGTTAACGTGTTTGGGAAAATGACGGGTTTTTTTGTTTTTGTTTTTTTTGTTTTTTGTTTTTTTTTTAGAGCTGATTGGTTAGAAATGTTGTCATTCTAAAGATTCATTTTTAATTCGTTTGAAAGTTTTGGGCAAATTCTTTTCTCATCATACAATTCAGGCTTAATTTGGAGTATAGTGAATATTTTGACGGCCTATAGATTTGAAGAACTGAGATTTGACCTGGCTTCATATACGTAAAATACCATCATTCTCATCAACGAATAAATGGAATCAATTGTTCAGTTCATATATGTCATTATGCTACTTCTTTATTGTGTGCAGAGTAAGCAAATATGGTCTCTGCTGAATACCATACCTTATGGAATAATTTTTACCAAAGTTTAAAGAAACAGAGAGGCTAGCAATGTATATTCACATATAATTTTTATCTCGGCTTTAAAAAAAGAAAGCATGATATAAAAAATATGTTTGGAGTGCTATTAATTGAAATTTATCATTTCAGATGATAAATCTGAAAGCTGGCTAAATACTTGTTTGTGTACTTTCTTTTAAAAAGAGTAAACACTGGAAGCAGAAAATAAGTAGGGTTAATGTAAAGTTGCACAGTTGAAATAAATTGCATACAATATTTGTAATGTCATTAGCTCATCTACATGGCATGAGATATAGAAACAACTTTTACTAATATTTTTATTTATTTATTTATTTATTTATTATTAATATATAATAGATTATTTGTTTCAGGGGTACAGGTCTGGGATTCATCAGTCTTACACAATTCATAGCGCTCACCATAGCACATTCCCTCCCCAATGTCTGTCACCCAGGCACCCCATCCCTTCCATCCCCCTCCCTTCCTTCAATAGAAATAATTTTTATTTAGTAGATTACCTGTAATTTTAAAGACAACGTAACACGAGAATATAGGGCGCCTGGGTAGCCAGTCAGTTAAGCGCCTGCCTTTGGCTTAGGTCATGATCTCAGGGTGCTGGGATCCAGCCACACCACGGGGTTCCCTACTCAGCGGAGAGCCTGCTTCTCCCTCTCCTTCTACCTGCCACTCCTTCTCCTTGTGTTCTCTTGTGCTCTCTCTGTCAAATAAATAAATAAAATTTTAAAAAGCACAAAGTAACATGAGAATAAATGACTGATGTGTACTTCCATAGCTTATGAGCCTGTGTATGGGTTTGTGTGGGACCTAAGGTTAGCATAGTTCTCAACCATGGAGCCCTGTGTCTGGTGTTCTAGTGAAAATTATTCCACAGACAAGGTGTCATCATCCTATTTAATTTAGAATAATTGTTTTTTTAATATTTGAGAATGATCCTTTCTTTATTATTAAAGGAGATGCCTAGAATATCCTTACTATTACACTGTAATTTTCCTGTAACAGATGCTGAACTCAGCAGCTCCAGTTCATTCATTTGTAAGTATTTCATTAGGCTAAAGGCACTTAGTAGCAGAGCTACAAAATAAGGAAAGTTACTCAGGTGCTGGAGACCACAGATAATAAAGATTTTGTGCTGCTTACATTTGATTTGAATGATTTGATAGCTCTTTATCCTTTTCTCAGGTGTGCAAATTATTCTCTTCTTTAAATTGCATTTTCAATAGAAAACTGTACCTGGTCTGTTCACCTAGGGAAATATGAAGATGTTACAGAGAATCTTGTGTCATCCATTTATAAAGTCATGAATCTGGAAACTCATTTTCTTGCTCGTTAATCTATAATGTTTATGCTTTTCAAAATGAAAGCATGATTTTGAGCACGAAGACTGGAATGCCTCAAAATGAGAATTATCAATGAGGTTATCAAGGAAGCCTATGAGGACAGGGTGGGATGTGTTATGGGTGAATTCGGAAGAGCCCAAGGAAATAAAAGATCAAACCAAGAAGAAAAACTGTAATGGGATTTGATTTGATGAAGAAAGTGAATTCATAGTAGAAAACAATTTGTGTTTAGCCTTAGATTTTATATCTAGTCAAGTGCGAGCAGGAAACCAGAACAGACTGTGTGTGTGTGTGTGTGTGTGTGTGTGTGTGTGTGTGTGTGTGTGTGTGTGTGTGTGTAGGCAGAAAACCCAACTGGCATGAGGGAATTGTGTGAAAGCTTAGATAATTGATCTGGCAGTATTCAGATCTTTAGGGTCTAACGTTTAACACCCTAGGGTCAAAGAAGAATTGGATGAAGTCACCACAAAGTGTGAAGGAAACATTCAGTTCACTGACAAAGATGTGTAAATAAAATAATAAATGTATTTTTAAAAAGAAAATTAATCAGCTTACCAATCTAATATGTGGAATGACTCGAGTCTATCACAAATTGTCTCAAATATAAGCTTTCATAGAGCAAGTAAAATTTGAACTAGACCTCAAAGGTTGAGAATTGGATCCCTTCGGAAATTTCTGACCTGCTGTATTCCATGTGGACTTTGAGGCCGTTTTCTACCAGTGTCCTTAACTTGCACTGCTTTTCCACATAGATTTTTGTCTCCAGGTTCCTCACGGGACAAAATCATACTGAATTATTATGGCAGTCTGCTGTGACTGTGCCACAGAGGGAAAGTAACCAATTTTGTAAACTGATACCTTGACCTTGCCCCTGAGCAGACAATGCTATAACCAACTTAGCTAACTAGTCACAGACCTAAGTAGATGAGCTTGGTTGACTGAGGGGAAGCAATAAATTATGTTTGTATTGACCTTAGTAAACCTTTTAATTCCTTCCCACATGATATAGTTCTCAACAAATTGGGAAAATATGGCCTAGAGTCTCAGTAATTGCACAAGCTCAGATCAATGGCCGTGGGCTATAGCATCAGTTTTATGCCTTGCTGTACTCAGTTTCATCATCTGCAGGGAATGGTGGGGTACTTAAACTCCAGGCCATTCCCTCTCCTGGGCCCCAAGAGGATGCTGACCTTTTGTTGCCTACAATGGTGGGAGGGAAGGGACGTGGCCTCCTACCCCATTAGGGAGGAAGCACTGGTCCAGGTATGTCGGGGGTCAGAGCTGAGTGTTTTTGTTGCATTTCTCTTAGCAGCAGGTCTCAGAATGGCCAGAGGGACCCAATTTGCCCCCTCACACCATTTGTTTGGCTGCTGGTTGCTATCAACTTGAGTGGAAATCTTCCTGAAGTGTCCTGGGCTTTTGGTCTCTGCCTGCTCATTACTAAGTTGCTTGTCTATCCCTCTCTTAGTTGTAAAGGGGAACACACGGAACACTTCAATGACTTCCAAGTTGGAAAGTTTATACAATTTGTAGGAAATTCGCTCTTCATTCACTCAGTACATAATTGTTGAGTAACTACTATCATGTGTCACCACTGTAGTTAGCAGAAGGCATACTGAATAAGATTCAGCATTTGCTCTGGAGGAAGTTCCATCTAGTTGATGACATTGACATGTCTATACACAACAACTGTGTTAGTTTACTAGGGAGGCTGTAAGATAATATCACATCCTGAGATTAAACAGGAGAAACATCTTTTCTCACTGTTCTGGAGACTGGAAGTCCAAGATCAAGGTATCGACAGGTCGAGCTTCTCCTGGGACCTCTTTTCTCGTTTTGTAGATAGCCACTTTTTCCTGTGTTCACACATGGTCTCTCCTCTGTGTGCACACATCCTTGCTCTGTCTTTGTGTGTTTGAATGTCCTCTTCTTATAAGGATACCAGCTGGATTGGGTTAGGGCTCAAATGAGGTTAAAGGCCTCATTTGAACTCAATCACCTCTTTAAAGCCTTATTTCCAAATACAGTTATATTCTCTCTCTCTCTCTCTTTTTAAAGATTTTATTTATTTGTTTGACAGAGAGACACAGTAAGAGAGGGAACACAAGCAGGGGGAATGGGAGAGGGAGAAGCAAGCTCCCACAGAGCAGGGAGCCTGATGCGGGGCTTGATCCCAGAACCCTAGGATCATGACCTGAGCCAAAGGCAGATGCTTAACGAATGAGCCACCCAGGTACTCCTAAATACATTTATATTCTGAGACACTGAGGGTTAGAGTTTTAAAAGTGAATTTTGGGTGAACACAATGGTGAGATAAGTGTCAACAGGTATGGAAAGTTTTATGTGAACTCAGATGGTTATCTTGGGACCAGGATGAACATCAATTCTCAGTATTACTAGAGCCTGAAGCAGGTGTCACTGTGGCAATTCGTAAATGGAGTTAGGTCTATGGTTATAATCACTGGGCTAGCATCATGTATAAAAAGTTCTAAATTTGAATGTCTTTAAGGTAGGACAAGCACTTGCCTCTTCCCCACATTTAAAATGTTTACTTAGTCCTTAAATGTATTCAAGTTCACAATCCTTGACTAAATTGATGAAGAAGAAGAGAAATGTTTTCCTAACCACCCCATAGTTTTCCGAGCCCTCCAGCCCACATGAAGTCAGTGAACTACATTATTATACACCTGTTGTTAATTTACTTTATCCATTCTCTCTCTACCTATTTTCATTTAATCTTCTCCCAGCCAACAAAGAATCAGAGATGGACGCATCGAGTCATATACCTCTTCACAACTGCTTCTTTGGCTACTTGAAGATAATAGCTAAAATTTTAAAACTACTACTTAATTTCTTAAACAAGACTTTCCCCTGCTACTACAAAACCGAGTCTTCTCCATTATGTTCTAAATTATAATTACACATCATTGTGAAGGATGATAACCAAGACCTACCTCATGTGATCCTCCAACATTCAGCTCTCCTGACAGCTGGCAATGCTTCTTGGGATATCCTGGTTAAAAGAGCAGGCAGACACAGTCGGATGGGTTGATTAATTTCCTAGCATCAGATGGTAAGTTACCACCCATTTATAATGTGGATGAAATTGGTGAGTTTCAGTATAAAGGCAGGATAGATAAGTGGGTAGGATATATCCGGATACCCAAAGTACTTTATTATCTTGATATTGCTTATTTTTTCTGTGATGGTTTAAAAGAACATTAAAAAACAATAGGATAAAAATGAAGTTGTTTTATATAAAATGCAAAAAAGGTGGAGAGTTTCAGTAGTAATTAAAGAAATGCAAATGAAGCAAATATGAATTATAAAATTTGAACTCAGCTTGGCAAAGATTTAAAGACTGATGATCTTCTCTATTTGCAAGAATGTGGGAAGATGGCACTTATACATTATTCATTAGTTATAAATTTGTAAATTTCTGGAGAGCAGCTCGATACTAGTTATCAAGATATAAAATTCCACTTCTAAGAATTTATATTAAGTACACCAAATATAAATATGTACACACACACACAAATCATCACAACATTGGAAATAATGGGTGAAAAAATTACTAGTGACTTAACTGTCCATTAATAAAGGATGGGTCAAAATCATTATTGTCCATTCATATAATGGAACTCTATGTTGCCATTAAAAAGAATGAGTCATAGCTATATTCACTGGCATAGAAATGTATTTCAAGAGCATATTGTTTAATAAAAAAAGCAATCTGGAAAACAACTGTGTAAGACAATTCCATCAATATTAACTTAAATATATGTATCTTAGTGTGTGTGTGTGTGTGTGTGTAGAGATGATATCACAATGTTCAGTAGTATAGTTACAAGGACAACCTCTGGGAAGTGAGATTTGGGTTGTTTTTACTAATTAAGGGGGACTTGTAAAGACTAAATATTTTCACTGTATTATCTTTATAATTACAAAAAGGTAAATAAAATATTTGGACAAAAATGTACCTCTTGGGACCAAGATATTTACCAAACAGTTTGATTTTATTTATTTATTTTTTAGATTTTATTTATTTATTTGACAAGAGAGAGAGAGAGATCACAAGTAGGCAGAGAGGCAGGCAGAGAGAGGAGGACACAGGCTCCTTGCCGAGCAGGGAGCCTGTTGCGGGCCTTGATCCCAGGATCCTGAGATCATGACCTGAGCCAAAGACAGAGGCTTAACCCACTGAGCCACCCAGGTGCCCTAACAGTTCAATTTTAATGCCTGACTCTATAAATGGTTGGCCTGCTCAAATATTTTCTTTCTTTTTTTTTAAAGATCTTTTAAACATTTATTTATTTGAGAGCGAGAGAGGAGAGTGAGTGATAGCGAACATGAGTGGGGGGAAGGGGCAGAGGCAGAGGGAGAGGCAGGCTCTCTGCTGAGCAGGGAGCCCGATGCGGGGCTTGATCCCAGTACTCTGAGATTATGACCTGAGACAAATGCAGACGCTCAACCGCTTAACTGACTGAGCCACCTGGGTGCCCTCAAATATTTTCTTTTTATTTGCAGGCATAATTCTTATATGCAGAATATTATTGTAGTACACCTCGAACTTCCCTTTAATAAGTGTGCGGTATTCCAACAGTGGCCAGTAAATTAGGAATATGTACACATTCATTGAAGATGAGTGTTATGGGCTGAATTATGTCCTCCCAAATTTATATGTTAAAGGAGGATATGACTGTATTTGGAGATAAGATTTGTAAGGACATAATTACATTAAAATAAAGTCATTAAGATGGGCCAAAACAATATGACTGATGTCCTTAAAAAACAGGAAATTTGGGCAAAGAAATGTATAGAGGAAAACCGTGTGGAGACCCAGAGAGAAGGTGGCCAGGTACAAGCCAAGGAAAGAGGTCTTGGAAGTTAAGAATCCCACTGAACCCTTGATCTCCAACTTCTAGTCTCCGGATTCCCGAGAAAATAAATTTCTGTGTTTAAGCCACGCAGTTTGTGGTGGCCCTTTTTTAATGGCACACCTAGAAAACTCATGCAATAAGTAAAACTACCTCATCTGTAATCTCTATTAAAAGTCTTATTTTTGTTCTGTAATATTTCCAAGTCACTTACACATATCTGAAGTGAATGGTATTAAATGAATTTTATTAAACTGCTCAAATGAGTTAAAAAAAAAAAAGTAAGCACCAACTTCAAAATATTACACCTGAAAAAAGTTATCTAAGGTAGAAACATAAATATAATACCAAAGAAATGAAATGATACCACCCTTAGATAAGGTTGGATTTGGCAAAGAAATTTATATACACAGGTGTGGAGTTGTTCTGCAATTTCAATTAGATAAAAGTATTTAGAATAGAAATATGAATTTAATCAAGGCTGTATCTTGTAAAATGAAAGAACCTACTTACCGTTTTATCCCACTTATTGTTTTTGTGTATATGATTTTCATAGAATTTTCTTAGCAGGGAGGGAGACCCCACAATCCAGAGAATTTAAAAAATGGGAAGGAGGTAAACTGTTTCATTTAAAATATTCTTGAATTGGTGGGCTTTTGAAACTTGTTAGTGACAAATGAAGTCCAAATAGTAATTTTTATTTAGCAATAATATGAAGAGTTTTGATAAAGCTTTTAAGTTATTTTTTTAAAGATTTTTTTATTTATTTGACACAGAGAGAGACATCACAAGTAGGCAGAGAGGCAGGCAGAGAGAGAGGAGGAAGCAGGCTCCCCGCTGAGCAGAGAGCCTGATGCGGGGCTCGATCCCAGGACCCTGAGATCATGACCTGAGCCGAAGGCAGAGGCTTTAACCCACTGAGCCACCAGGTGCCCCTTAAGTTATTTTTTTTAATGTAAAGGCATATTTGTAAATGAAGAGTTTAATTTTACCAAAGGTATGGCAGCTACTTAATGGTTACAGAATATGAAATCCTCTGGAAAAAAAAGCTACTTTTAGTTAACATATGTTGGATCTTGTGTGTTTACAGGAAATGTTTCCATTTAAGACCATTGATACATTAATAGTTTCCAGGCACATTTTATGACGGCCTAAGTTTGTACTCTCTTGAACAACTAGAAAAGGATGTTTTTAAAGTAAGCACTTAGATTTGCCTGGATCTCATTTATAAAGCAAGGGTCTTAACTCCGAATGTCTCTGAAATCAAACTGTGTGCCCCGAAGTAGTGAATTCCCCAGTGGGATGACCACAACATCTCCCATTCAATTTCTCTTTACCGTCAAACTTCCTAAGTCTCTCGGACCCTTGTGTTTTCTTTCCGGAAAGGTAGTGAATAGATGCAGCAAGGAATGGAAGTTGTCCCTCCAGATGCTCCGACTATATTCATGGGTATTCTGTGATTTCACTGTTTCTCCTTTCTTGGAGAAGTTGTTAAGCATAAATCATTTATTAGAGTGCTACTTGAAAACTCTCTGTTTACTTTGACACTGGGGTTTGGCTGACATCTTTCAGTGGCATTAGAAGGCCACTAAGAATGGGGAACTGATTTGGTGGAGAAATACAAATGTTTTCTCAGGAACAGGTACAGTACTGATGACCTTAATCATTTTGTCTTCCAGTGGCCAAGTGAACCCCCTTAGATGCTGTGTGCCCCCTCTTTGGAGGAGAGGATCGAACTCTTCCTCTCTCCTGATCTCTCCCATCTATGGGAGGGGGCTCTTAGGTCTCCAGTGTAGCCCAGTTCCCTGGTTTCAAAACTTCTCAGCGAGCGCTGGCCTTTACCCTCGTGGCCTTCCCAAGGAAGGGAGAGGCCAACTGGTTCTCCAGCTCAGAAGAAGGCCTTCAAGTAGCTCTTTAAAATGGGAAGAGATATTCTTGCTGTCAGTGCAGACTGAAAAACTCATTAAGGCTCTGAGAGCCATGAGCAGGGGTTCCCCAAGGTAGCTTCCTCATTTTAAGTATGTCAACCTGTCTGCATAACTTCAGAAGGAGAGGCGCAGTCCAGATTGCCCTGAGACTTTCTTATAGGAAAGTTTAGGTAGCACAGAAATATAGTCTTAGTCTTTGCACACTTAGTTTTTGCAATAAGTGAAAGTAATTGAACCACGGGGATCTGAAGGATCCATGTTCTTAAGGAGACCCTCAAGGTTACAAAATATGCACATTCCTAAGCTTCTGTATTCAGATGGTTTTTGCTGGGTGTGAGCAGTGTGCCGAGTACTATGGGAATACAGAGAAGTCTTAAATGGAGGTAATTCCTGGTTCCAATGAAGCACCTATAGTCAAGTGGAAACCCCGGGGCCCCCTTAACCCCAGGCTTCCCTCTGTCCCCTGCCCTAACTCTCTTCTCCCTATCCAGCTTCTTGTAGCTCTTTCCCAACCTCGACTCCCCATTTGCCCTCTCCCCTGTGCCTGCTGGAATCTGCTTGTGCTGCCGTCACTGTGTCACAAATTCGATGGTCACTGATTCCACCTGCAGAAACATTCCCAGGTGTGGTCACTTGCTCATTTCTACTCTCTATTCCTGGTTTTCTAGTTTCTGACTCTTCCCCTTTGGGATCCTTTGCCAGTTCTCCTTTCTCTTCTCAAGTCTAAGGGTAGCTTTTCTTAGGCCTTTATCTTGGATTCTCTTCTATCTTATCCCTTTTCTGGTTATTTCAATCATGGATATACAGTAGACTCCCTTGGGGAGCTATTTTAAGCTAGGCATCCCTAGACCCCAGAAATTCTGATTTATTTGGCCTTTGGTGTGTGTGTGTGTGTGTGTGTGTGTGTGTGTGTGTGTGTGTGTGTTGAGAAAAGGAAATTTCACAGGTGATTCTTAATAACACCTCTTGTAGAACCTCCTGTAGAACCATGGCCCTATGTTACCCCCCTCGCCATCTCTGCATCTCTCTCTCTTCCTTTCTCTAGGTGAGCTCATCCCCTCCTGGCTTCCATATGCTGATGACTTCCAAATCTAAATCTTTATCCCAGAGCTTGCCTTTGATTCCAGATCACTGTATACACATACATTCTTGGGTGGCTCAGGGGCCACTTGGGTGGCTCATAAAATTGTCCTAAATGGGAATCAGGATATATTTCTCCAAATCTGCTCTCCTCCTGTTTTTCCATTTCAGTAAGTGGCATTGTCTTCTGTACAATCCGGAAAACCAGACGTTCTCCTTGACTCCTTCTCCTTCATCTCTTATACCCAACAAAGCACCAAGTCTTGCCAAACCTGTCTCCTAAACACACAACTGCTGATAAACAACGATTTTTACTGCAACAAAAAGGCAATTGCAAACTATTCAACCCAACACATGTTCACTGTGTAGAGTTTTCTCTATTTCAGTGACATCTTGGTCCAAGTGCTGATTCTTCAGATGGCTGAAGTCCCTCTCTTACAGGCCTCTCTGCATCTGTCCTTGTCCATTCTTCCATTATTTATACTGTCTTCAGACGTATCTTTTTTTTTTTCCCTAATGCATATCTTATTACATCATACCTTCACTGAAAATCCTCAGTAAGTTTTCAGTGGACTTTGAAGTAGGTTTCAAGTCTTAACTGGCTTGGAAAACCCTATATCATCTGGTCCCTTTCTCCTCTGAGGCTTATTCCTTATTCTAAGCAACAGTTTTCCTTACCCTTCCTTCTCTGACCGCATCTCACTGGGCTCCCTCAGGTAACTTTTGATTTAGAGACTTTGCACACGGTAATTTTCTTGGCCTGGTATGCGTTTCACTGATTATTTTGTTTGGGTAGATCCCGTAAATTTGTCATATCTCACTCTAAACATCACTTGCACTGGAAGCTTTGCCTGATGCTCCCCACAGATTAAGGGCTCCTATTATGTACTCCCAAACTCTCAATTATAGTGTAAACCATCATTGTTATTCATTCTGTAAAATGTTGTGCATTTACCCAATATCTTTCTGTTAGACCAAGACTCCATGAAAACCGGCACTATATTCATCTCATTTTCTGCAGATCCTCGACTATTAACACAGTGTCTTAAATTTAATAAATCCCCAATGCATGTGCATTGAAGACATGTATAAGTTGGGAGTTAAGACACAAATATAAAAAACAAATACCAGAGGGCGCCTGGGTGGCTCAGTGGGTTAAACCCTCTGCCTTCGGCTCAGGTCATGATCTCAGGGTCCTGGGATCAAGGCCCGCATCGGGCTCCCTGCTCAGTGGGGAGCCTGCTTCCTCCTCTCTCTCTGCCTGCCCCTCTGCCTACTTGTGATCTCCCTCTCTGTGTCAAATAAATAAATAAAATCTTAAAAAACAAAAACAAAAACAAAAAAAACAAATACCAGAAAGTATTTTACAAGTGTCAGAGTAGAGATGTAGACAAAGCACGATGGGGATTGGGAGAGAAAGAGAGATTGCCTGGGTTTTTCATGGAGGATTTCACACAGAAGGTGATATGGGTCTCAGCCTTTTCAGGTAGTGGGGTTTTTCAGGGATAAAGAATGGCATCATAGGCAGAAGGAAAAACAGGAGCAAAGGCATAAAGGTAGAAAAAGATAGAGTAAACTTGAGGACTAGCAAGTGATCCAATGGACATTCGGATAGGGTAGGTGCAGGGGAAGCAGTAGGTAAGAAGGTTAGGACATAGATAGGAGAGGGGAACAAAGGATGGAGAGCCGATGGTGTTTAAACTTGTCATTTTCAGCCACAGTCCCAGCAGTGGTCTGGGGGAGCTTAGAGTACCCAAAACCAGTTGGCACGATTGTAGTACATTTTGCTAGAGATAACGAGAACCAGAGCTCAGGTTGTCCCAGTGGGCATGAAAGGAAAACTGGACCTGAGGCTAGGACACCAGGAGGGGCATTGCTAGGCCTTTGATGCCTGGTTCCAGGCAATGGCAACAGAAAGAGACCAAGCCCAAACACTAGAAGAAAGGCAGTGCCTTGGTCCACAGTTTTGGGGGAGCCACTGGTTAGAATTTAAGGGGGAAATGGTGATTGCTTCAAGTGTCTATCCTGCAAAAGCTTCAAGAATCCATTCATTAGAGAAATACATTCCCCAAGATTCCCTCCTTTCTCTCCAGTGTCCACCTGCTGGCACATTCCTACTCATCAGTAGTTGTTGAAGTGGTTTGTAAGCTGATTTCTAGACTGGCAATTCAAAAAAAAAAAAAATATATATATATATATATATATATAAAATGCATATATGCATTTAAATTTTAATTTATTAAATAGAACATGTAATATTTATTTATTGATATTTTTATTTTTAATTAAAAGGTTAATTTTATTTTTATTTAATATTAAAATATTAATATTTATTAAATATAAAATAATTTAATTATTTAAGTTTAATGCATATAAATTTTAAGTGCATATATAAATATATATTTATATATTATATATAAAATGCATATATAAAAATATTTTTATGTATTATATAAACTGTAATGTTTATGCATATATAAAATGCAATATATATGCATGTGTGTATATGTATATATATATATATACACACACACACATATATATATATTGCATTTTAAAAATTCTTATCTTTTCCCAGATGGTGGTTATAGCTCAATCTACTTCATAGGTACGTGGGAGGCTTACAAATGACTATTTCACATTTGCTGTGTAAACTAGTGACTCAGTATATTTCTTTAGAACCAGATATGTGTGGTTTTGCTTCACTCGAGGAATTCAGTAAAGAACATACTTCATGTCAGCAGAAACCCTCATAAATCTCTATAGAGAAGGACGTGAGTAAAACCTTTTATAATCACATGGCTGTGTGGAATCCATTTCCTTTTCTTTATGGAGCTGCTCTAGATTTTTCTCACATACCTTGGAAAAAGCTTATTCAAGCCTATGAAGTGATTTTGATTAGAGGCATCACTGTCATCTTTGTCTTGAGTTTACTCTTCAAGATTAAAAAATGACTGAAGGAGAAAATAAAATTTGAAAGGTGGTTATTTTGCCTTGTATGTAAGAGGTATGCATTTTCCCTCTAGACCTGTACCCCAGGGAGAGCTTGCCAGAAAAAACAAACAAGGCAGTTTCTCCTGCACAATGGCTGAGCTTCTGTATCTGGCCCTATGTATATAAACTGTGTGTCTTGGGATCGAAAATCTTCCAGAAGCACAAAAACATGGAGCCAAGAAGTAGGGAAGAGAGATACTTTCCTTGTAGCTGTAAAAGAACACATTTACCCAATGACTATTTCAGCTTGGATATTAAGCTTTCACATTTTCAGGGTTAAAAAAGTTTCCATAAATTTCACCTTCTGGCTCTGCAGGTTTTGGCTCAGAGAAGTCCAGATTATCAAGATTAACTGAAAGGAGATAAATGGTAGGAGGACGTCCCAGATAGAAGAGTTCTGCAGGAGACACCTGTCCGGCTTGGCATAATGAGCTCAGTGGCCTGGCAGAAGCTCTATTGGAATACTTTGGTTGGATTGATGACCTTTTGTGGCTTTCGTGGCATGGAAAAACATATATTTTTTTTTCTGAATGGAACACTATATGTTCCTCTAAAGAGGCCCTGGCATTCTGTTGTCTCCTGGCCTTTCTTAGGGAACATGGGGAAATTCTTGGACGTGTGTGATGTTAGAAACAAATTTAGAACTTTTAACTCTCCTATTCTGTGTGCCACGTTTCAGAATTTCCCTAGGAAACCGATGGATGCTTTATCTAAATTTCTACTTGAAATGCAAAACATTTCAGCTCATCACAGGGATATGTACTGAGCATTAGTCTTTAAAAACATGTTTTTGGGGCGCTTGGGTGGCTCAGTGGGTTAAAGCCTCTGCTTTCGGCTCAGGTCATGATCTCAGGGTCCTGGGATCGAGGCCCGCATCGGGCTCCCTGCTCAGTGGGGAGCCTGCTTCCCCTCTCTCTGCCTGCTTCTCTGCCTCCTTGTGATCTCTCTCCCTCTGTGAAATAAATAAATAAAAATCTTTAAAAAAAAAAAAATAAAATAAAGCCTCTGCCTTCGGCTCAGGTCATGATCTCAGGGTCCTGGGATCGAGGCCCGCATCGGGCTCTCTGCTCAGCAGGGAGCCTGCTTCTTCCTCTCTCTCTGCCTACTTGTAATCTCTCTCTGTCAAATAAATAAATAAAATCTTAAAAAAAATAAAATAAAATAAAAACATGTTTTTGTTTCATTTCCTAAATAACACCATTCCTCTGTGTGTGTGTGTGTGTGTGTGTGTGTGTGTGTGCGCTGTACGCATGCACGTGCTCTAACCTCTGAAATTTGTCTTATTTTGTTTGACTTTAGAAGATTTTTGAGGCCGTTTGTCATGCCTAGTGATCAGTGGACAGAGACCGAGTGTCCCTGAGCGCAGAGGTTTTGGAACTGAGGTTGTCACCCTTGGTTTAATAGCAGCCTGAGCATTCCCCGTGGCCAGGTATTTTAATATTTTCTTTGGTGAGTAGGACTAGAAAGCATTGTGCTTTTAATTTATAGATGACACTTCCTTGGAAGGAAGAACTAACAGTGTATGTCTGAGATGAGAATTAGACTTAGGAATGACTTTGATAGGACCTGAGGAACGAGTAGAGCAAAGCTCTGTTCTGTGGCAAATACACTCCCTGGTTCACAGAGGACAACCTCCCCAGCAACCCC